>CM023490.1:20042683-20282436 GCA_013339685.2 Hyalomma asiaticum
AATTTCACAAAAACCCAAGACTATAGTCTTACCTTTTTTGGCATATTGGGCATTTTTTTGAGAGACCGTATTTTTATTCAGGAAGGCGCGCAATAAGTAGAGGAATGCTCTACGATGCTGGAAAACGCATTTTGCGCGACTTCTGATCGAGTCAAAATTTCACAAAATACCCAAGACTATAGTCTTACCTTTTTTGGCATTTTGGGCAAGATTTTGAGAGACCGTATTTTTATTCAGGAAGGCGCGCAATAAGTAGAGGAATGCTCTACCAGTAGCGCACCCAGGATCTCTACCCGGGGGGGGGGGGGGGGGGGGGGTTCAATTTTTCACGAAGGAACGGGCATGCGATTACACAGTTGTTGCGTGTGTAAAAAAAGTAAATAAAATGCGACATAATTGTAACATCAATGATGATGATTATTTTTATTATTTTTTCGGCATTTTGCAGAGACATTAGCGCCACATTCTTCTAGGACATAGGAGCAGTTACGGAGTGGGATGGGTTTAGGTCGGCCTCAGAGGGGGGGGGGGGGGGGCTGTTACAACACCCGAACCCCCCTTCCCCCCCCCCGTCGGTGCGCCACTGGCTTTGCATGTTTCATTTTTCACCAAGTGCCGTCAAATTTGTCGACAAAAATGCCATAGAGTTACGCGGGGTTGCGACCCGGGCGTGCTGGAGCCGCGATTGTCTATTACAGGGATTAATTAACTCGCGCTGACCCTATTTCCAGGGTTTTCATTAACAGCGGACGCGTAATTTCCCGAAAAACTGACGCTTTGCATGTTTCATTTTTCACCAAGTGCCGTCAGAATTGTCGACAAAAATGCCATAGAGTTACTCGGGGTTGCTACTCAAGCGTGCTGGAGCCGCGATTATCTATTACAGGGATTAATTAACTCGCTGACCCTATTTCCAGTTTTCATTAACATCGGAGGCGTAATTTGTCGAAGAATTGAAGGCTTTCCCTTACCAAATGTCGTTAGAATTGTCGAAAAAAATGCCATAGAGTTACGCGGTTTTGCGACCCGGGCGTGCCGGAGCCGCGTTTATCTTTTACAGGGATTAATTAACTCGCGCTTACTCTATTTCTAGGTTTTCACTAAGTTTGCGCGCGTGTATTGTCGAAACAAAGAAGGCTTTTACTTACCAAATGTCGTCAGAGTTGTCGAAAGAAATCCCATAGAGTTAAGCGGGGTGGCGACCCGGGCTTCCTGGAGCCGCGTTTATCTATTACTGGCATTAATAAACTCGGCTAGACACCACTTCTAAGTTTTCATTAAAATCGGGCGTGTAATTTGTCGAAAGAAATGAGTCTTTTCATGTCATTTTTCACCGAATGCCGTCAGAATTGTCGTAAAAAATGCCATAGAGTTACGCGGATTTGCGTCCTGGGCGTGCTAGAGCCGCGTTTATCTATTTCTGGGATTAATTAACTTTGGCGGAATTCATTTCTAGGTTTTCATTTAAATCGGGCGCGTGATTTGTGGACTGTGGTAAGCGAAAAGCTTCATTTTTTCGTCAAAATACGCGCGCGATTATAATGAAAACCTGGAGATAGAGTTAGTGTGAGTTAATTTATGCCACTAATTAAACGCGGCTCCAGCACGCCCAGGTCGCAACGCCGCGTAACTCTATGGCATTTTTTTTCGACAATTCTCGCGGACTTTTGGTAAGTGAAAAGTTGATTTTTTTTTCGGAAAAATACGCGCCAGATTGCAATGAAAACCTAGACATAGAGTCAGTGTGAGTTAATTAATCCCACTAATAGATAAACGCGGCTCCAGCTCTCCCGTGTCGCTACCCCGCGTAACTCCATGGCATTTTTTAAGACACTAAAGTGTCTTATTCCTGGGGTCCACCATGAAATCTGTGACGTACTTCCGTAACGCAAGTTTATGTCTCAAAAAGAAACAAGTAAAAAAAGAAACAGATTGGAAAAGTACCGCCAGCTGAGATTCGAACCCACAGCCAGCCATGTCGTGGCGGTAAGAACTGGAAGCGGTACCGCGCACGCCACCGACAGACTTCGAACAGCGAGGAAAACACGTGCCTTATATATTTACGAGACCCTTTTACAATTTCGTATCTAATTCATGTCCGGTTAAAGCAAACGTGCAAGCAAACTTGCCCTTAAATTAACTTAAGCTCCCTTTGACTGCAATCTTGGTTTTCCACGGCGGTACCGCCACCCTAGGAACGATGGAGCGAAGTCGCAAATTTTCCTCGATTTTAAATAACTTCCCAAGGCCATTTCACTTGCCATTTGAGAGAAAAATGCGACCCCGTTGAAATCAAACCAAGCGGCAGGAAATATACAGAAAACGAATTTTCCTCGATTTTAATTAATTTTCGAAAACTATAGAAGTGCCATTTTAGAGAAAAATGCGACCCAGTTCAAATCGAACCAAACAGGACGAATTATATAGAGGACGAATTTTTCTCGATTTTAATTAGTTTCCGAAGGCTATAGACTTACATTTTAGAGAAAAATGTGACCCCGTTCAAATCGAACCAAAGAGGACGAAATATACAGAAGACGAATTTTCATCGATTTTAATTACTTTCCGAAGACTTGCCATTTTAGAGAAAAACGCGACCCCGTTCAAATCGAACCACACGGGACTAAATATCTATTTAGAAGACGAATTTTTCTCGATTTTAATTACTCTCCCATGGCTATAGACTTGCCATTTTAGAGAAAAATGCCACCCCTTTCAAATCGAACCAGACGGGACGAAATATACAGAAGACGAATTTTCCTCGATTTTAATTACTTTCCGAAGACTTGCCATTTTAGAGAAAAATGCGGCCCCGTTCAAATCGAACCAAACCGGAAGAAATTAACAGAAGGCGAATGTTCCTCGATTTTAATTAATTTTTTTAATGCTATAGACTTGCCATCTCAGAGAAAAATGCGACCCCTTTCAAATCGAACCAAGTGGGACGAAATACTGAGGAACCGGATTTTGCTGTATTTTCCTCGGCATCCCAAGTGTTGGCAGGTGAAGCATTTTCTCGTAGACAAAAAGTTAACGCGCTCGCGTTGTTCGTGGCCAACCCATGGAGGGAGCCGAGTATCTACGTGTGATTTTTGCGACGATCGAGACGACTTACCTGAAGTGCCCTTGTGGGATGTCGAATCTACGAAAGGACGAATCCCACATAAGAACATAACTGGTTTATTCGGTTAGCAGTTGTTGCAGAAGAGCATGCCGTGGCTACGCTTGTCCGAGTAGCGAAAGGTAAGAGACCTGATTCAAGCTGGCAGCTCAGTTTTTGTGGCCACTGCCGGTGACGTAAAGTTGGGAGAGAGAAAGGGAGAGAGAGAACAACTTTATTTATTAAAAAAATTCACGGAGGTATAGCGGTCAGGCGGTGCCTCGCCGCCACCTCCTCTGCTCGTCTGATGGCCTGGAGTTGTTTCACAAGACTTGATTCGCGGATAACGGCGTCCCACGCTCCAGGCGAGTGAGTGGTCAGGAGATCGGGCGGGGGTGGGTCCTCGCGGCAGTCCCAGAGTATGTGCGCGTGTGTGGCGACGGACCCGCACTGTGGGCAGTGCGGGCGCTGTGGCTTATCGCAGGCCATGCCGCGTGTAGCCGAATCCCGCCGGGCCGGAAGACAGTGATGCGGAGGCTGCGCGGAATCCATGCGCATAGTGTGTCGCTACGGCACCCCCCCCCCCCCCCCCGTGGGGAGGAGAGCCCTCAGGGTTCGTAAAAATCAGGAGGGCGTACGTGACGTCCATACCGTGTAGTGACGGAAGCAGGCTGCGATGTCGGGGGTTGTGGATGGGCGCCTGTGGGTGCACTGGTACTTCCGGGTCCTTCGGAGGAACTGTACGCTGGCTTTAACCTGTCAATGGAAACGCGGATGTCATTCCCTTTGACGCGCATAGTGAAGTTCTTGTCGTCGCGATTGACAACGAGGTAGGGTCCGCTGTAGGGTGACTGGAAAGTCCTGCGAACGGTGTCGTCGCGAAGGAAAGCATGTGTGCACGTTGCTAGCTCCTTGAAGACGAAAGGTCAGGTTTACAGCGGTGAAATGCGGTTGCCGGGCGTAGAGCGGCAATGGTGCGTCGGAGCCGGGTGACGAAGTCGGTGGGGTCTGACGTCGCGGTACTGGATGGCAGTGCAGCAAGAAATTCGCCTGGCAGACGGAGCGGTTCCCCGAAGACTAGCTCCGCGGGTGTAGCCTGGCTGTCCGGCTTGAAGGTGGTGCGGAGGCCTAGGACGACGGCTGGGATGGCCTCGAGTCAGCTTGAGTCCGGGGAGGCACATGATGGCTGCTTCGAACTGCCGGTGGAAACGCTCGGTCATCCCGTTGGCACAGGAGTGGGAACTGGTGGTCCTCAAGCGCTCAAACCCGATGGTCAGCCCGCGAAGCCTGAAAAGGTGCGATTCGAACTGTCGTCCTTGGTCGGTGGTGACGCGGCGAGGGACGCCAAAATGGGCAATTCAGCCGGTGAAGAAGGCCGAGCTGACGTCTACCGCTGTGATTCCCTCGAGTGGCCATACCTCAGGCCATCGAGTAAACCGATCGATGGCGGTGAGGCAGTAGCGATAGGGTCCAGCTGGGGAGAAGGGCCCTCTGATGTCGAGGTGGACGTGCTGAAGCCGACCAGGGGGCTCAGGGGATGCTCCGAGCGGTGAAGTGGCGTGCCTGGTGACTTTAGAGCGTTGGCGTTGAATGCAGGAGCGCGTCCAGGTGCGGCAATCCCGCTGCATGGAGGGCCAGACATAGCGGTCAGCCACGAGGCGTGTGGATGGCTGAGGATGGCTGAGGTTGTGAAGCTGCTTGAAGATACCACGGCGATGAGACAGGGGCACATATGGCTTCGTCCTGTCGACATGTCGCAGATATGACTGTGGTTGTCGACCCAGGTATGGGGACTTGTTCCAGCTGTAGTGACGACCAGCCCTTACGAAGTTCCTGCAGTTCGGCATCCGTAGTCTGAGCCTCGGCGATGACGTTAGCTGTTATCTGCGAAGTGGTGATAGCAGCACACGTGAAAGTGCATCGGCGACCACATTGTCTTTCCCGCTGACGTGTTCGATGTCGGCGGTAAACTGGGCAATGAACGAGTTGGTTCTGCTGAACGGGCGGGAGTTTGTCGCGGCGTTGAGAGAAGGCGTAGGTCAGAGGTTTGTGGTCGGTATGGATAGTACAGTGCAGAAGTTCCCTGTAGTTAGCTGGGTAACTCGTCGGGGCGGGGGTCGTGGTTTCGTCGGTGGAACTGGCCATTGAAGCGGTCGTTTTCCCGAGCTGAGAGTTTTTTGGAGAAGAACGCCAAGGGCTACCATGTGTTGTCTATGCGTTGCATGAGGGCGGCGTCGATGGCGAAGCTAGAGGCATCCGTGAAGAGTCCCAAGGGAGCGTCTGGCACGGGATGGGAGAGAAGCGTGGCAGTGCAGAGAGTAGCTTTGCATTCTTCGAAAATTTGAGCTAAAGCCGGTGTCCACGTGACGGGTTGGTTTCCTTGTAGACCAGCCAAGGCGTCATGGAGGGGAGACTGGTAGTCGGCGGCGTGCAGCAAGAAACGCCTGTAAAAGTTCAGCATGCCGAGGAAACGGCGAAGATCTTTAGCTGTGGTGGGTTGAGGGTTGTTCTCCAAGTCGGAGATGCGGCGAGGCAAGGGTCGAGTTCCTTCCGACGAAACTTCGTGGCCAAGGAAATGTACGGTGGAAGCGCCGAGCGTGCTCTTCTGTACGTTCACTAGCAGGCCGTGGTCATCTAGGCGTTGTAAAAGTAGACGAAGGTGCCTGTGGTGTTCTTCGGCATTACGGGAAAGTACCAATATGTCGTCAAGGTAGACGAAGCAGAAGTCGAGGCCGCGGACGACTTCGTCGATAAAGTGCTGTAAGGTTTGGCCGGCGTTCCTTAGGCCAAAGCTCATGAAGGGATACTCGAGCAAGCCAAAGGGGTAATGATTGCAGTCTTTGGGATGTCGTCCGGATATTGACGGGTATCTGCGTGTAGGCCTTCACCAACTCCAGCACGGAGAAGACGTGGCAGCCGTGGATGCGATGGGTTAAGTCCTGTATGTGGTGGACTGGGTACCTGTCCGGTATGGTGCGTGCGTTGAGGGCACGGTAGTCCCCGCAGGACCGCCAGCCTTCGGTCTTCTTTGGGACAAGGTGAAGTGGCGAGGCCCATGGGCCGTCGGAGCGGAGAGTGATTCCTTCGCGGAGCATGGCCTCGAACTCTGCTTTAGCTATGCGCATGCGGTCCCGGCCAAGGCGACGGGCGCGGCAGAAAACCGGGGGGCCTGAAGTGGTCCGGATATAGTGAACGGTGGTGTGCTGCACGTTGCGTGGCAGCCTGCTGGGGCTTGTCAAACCAGGAAATTTGGCGAGGATGTCGTGGTACGGCGAATTATTTTCGACACTGAGCACCTTGATGCTTGGCTGGTGGGTGGTCGTTCGCTGGCCTGGCGAAGATTGTCCCGTTGTCGCATCGATGAGGCGGTCGTTACGGCAGTCCGGAAGGAGGTTGTAGTGTGCCAGGAAATCTGTGCCGATATGGTTTACTTTATGCTTGTGCTTCTGAGTAGTGTTTTGTGACTATCCGTTGCCAATAACTGTTACATGTTTAATATAGTGACTGTATAAGAGTTCTTATTTCTCGATATGTATATTTGTATTTCTTATTCTTCCACCCCTGTTATAGCCCAATCAGGCTGACAGTATAATAAAATGAAATGAAATGATTGGCTCGGCGACGTCGGCGATGACGAAATTTCATTGAAGGTCACGGCATAGGTTTTTAAACCGGATGTTCAGGCGGAGCCAGCCGTAGGTCTTGACTGCGGACCGGTTCGCCGCGCTGAGCTCAAAAGACGTAGGCGGACGAGGACCTTGAAGATGGGCTCGTGGATATCAGCAAATGTCGGAGCCGCTGTCGACAAGAACCGCTGCTTCGTGATTTGATCGGTGACAAAGGTGCGATGGCCTATAGGTCGTCTCTACGAGCTGCCGTTGGTGTTTCCCTCATGCCGAGCACTGAAGGGCAGTCGACATTGCCGGGCTCTGTCTCCGAAGCGTCGATGGTAGTAAGACCGGCCATTGTTGTCAGGCTGCTGCGAGGGAGTTGTGTTACGTTCACGGCTTTGCGAGTGGCAGCGCTGGTGCGTCGGAAAGCACTCATCCAGGCGGCGATGAATGGAGGTGAGCTGCCGATTGATATCGTCGATGCGGCGCGCAAGCTCCGAGGTGTTCAGTGGTGCGACGACAGCCTGTATGGTGGCGGGCGACAACTGCGGCGAGGAGACCTCGATGACGCGATCAGCGATGTCAGCAAGCTGGTCGAGAGGTAACCTTACCTGTGCCTGCAGAATTGCCTGGACGTGCGGCGGGAGTCGCTGGAGCCAAAGCGCTCGCAGGAAGGGATCCTGGATTTCCATGTTGCCTGCGAGAGCGCGCGTGTGGCGCAGGAACTGAGAAGGTTTGCGCTCAGCAAGTTCCGCTGACTGAAGTTGTCGCACCTTCTGGACTTCCGAGACTGACACGCGGCGGATAAGTTCGGTCTTCAGGCGTTCGTAAAGGTTGGCCGTTGGTGGATTGGCAAGGATATCCCGGACTTCGCTGGTGTAGCGGGCGTCCAGGTAGGCGACGACGTAATCGTAGCGGGTCTGGTCTCTTGTGATACATGCCAGGGAGGACTGAGCCTCGACTTGGGCGAACCATACCTCGGGCGAGTCCGCCCAGAACGACGGAAGCTTGACAGCGACGCGCCCGACGCCCACTTCTGCAACGGCCGCAGTATAGTGGCAATGCTTGAGTTGACAGGGACCGCTGGAACGGAGCTTTGGTGGGCGTCGCCTGAGCGGGGCGGGCCGGAATCGTGGGGCGAGTACGGTTCACTTGCCTTGCGCTGCTGCTGTGCCTGAAGTTTCCGCTCTTGGTCCTGGAGCACCTGTTGTGCTTGCAGCTGCTGCTCGAGTCGTTGCACTTGCTGGCGGAGAGCGGTAAGGGCTTCCGGGTCGGCCATGGTGGTGCGGTCTCTTCGGGTTCCGGGTCGTACCAGATGTAGTATGTCGAATCTACGAAAGGACGAATCCCACATAACAACATAAGAACTGGTTTATTTGGTTAGCAGTTGTTGCAGAAGAGCATACCGTGGCTACGCTTGTCCGAGTAGCCAAAGGTAAGAGACCTACCTGATTCAAGCTGGCAGCTCGGTTTTTGTGGCCGCCGCCGGTGACGTAAAGTTGGGAGACGCGGCGGTGGCGCTGTGGCTTATCGCGGGCCATGCCACGTGTAGCCGAATCACGCCGGGCCGGAATGCGGAGGCTGCGCGGCATTCATGCTCATAGTGTCTCGCCACACACTTTTCAGAGGTAAGTCAATACTATAGCCTTTGACGACGAACCATTTTCCCCGACGTAGACAAAAAGTTAAAATAACACGCTCGTGTGGCTCGTGGCCAACCCATGGAGGAAACACGGGTATCTACGTAGATTTTCGGGAGGATCGAGGCGACTTACCTGAGATGCCCTTTCCAGAGGTAAGTCAATACTATAGCCTTGGCAGCTGAAGCGTTTTTCGAAGGAGGCAAAAAGTGGCATTAACACGTGCGCACGCATGGCTCGTGGGCGACTCTTGAAGCGTGGAGTTATTCATTTCAGTTATTTTTATTCAATTTATTATTCTTCCAAAATACAAAGTTCATAGTTAGTAGTACGCAGACGAGGGTCCCAAAGTCTAGCGACTGCAGTGGGACCCTCGATTAATGATCGGTGACTATATATATCCGGCGATTTTCGCCGCGATCGTGACCACTTACCTCACATGCCCTTTTCATAGGCAAGTCAATACGATAGCCTTGGCAGATTGCGCCTTTTTCCGACCATGACACATAGTTGCATCAATACGCCGGGGTGGCTCGTGGGCCACCCGAACAGCGCGGCTTGGCGAACCTTCAGCCTCGTCCGTATGAAGGTCGAGCTAGGTGTGACCACCGAAGAGGGCCAGCAGGGAAGACAAGGCGACGTAAAGAACAAAAAGGAAACGTTTAATATATCCCTACGTCTGAGCAAGGCCCTGAAAGGAACAGTACAAATGTACATACATGCCGCAACGTGCTAGAGCGAAGACCCTCTGCGACTCTCCGGCGGCGCGTCCTCTCCCCCCATTTTAAGCCCCTTTTTTGAGGCGTTCCCAATGTCCTTCACGATCGACGAACGTCAGCACACGTGGTGGTGGTGGTGGTAGTGATTACGATAAGGAAAAGACGCTTATTTCTGCGGCCCACATTGGGAGCACGGTGCATGCAGCGTCTTGGGGAGGGGATAATGGGAAAGAAAGAGGACAGAAAGGTGTCAAGGCTCGTTCAGCACGGCCGCAGTAAGCCGGCGGAAAGGGGAGGGGCGGGAGGGCGACCCGGGCTCAGCGGTAGGCTGCGATGCCCGTCTCATCTAGGAAGTCCACCAGACTCTGCAGCGCTGGTAGATGGGGGCGAGACGGGAACAGCAAGTGGTGGAGTGTGGTGGCTGGAAGTCCCTGCTTCCTGTAGGCTGTGATGACCCTCGAACGTTCCTGTGCAAGTCCGGGACAGGCACAAAGGAGGTGTTCGAGAGTCTCCGGATCCCCGCTGCGGCTGCAGGCTGGAGAGGCGCAGGGGCCCTTGGCGTGTCGGCAGGCTGCTGTCCAGATGCAGCCAGTCCGCAGTCGCAGGAGTGTGGCCCTGGCCCTTCTCGTGAGGCCCTTCTCGGGAAGTGGCTTAGGGCCTCGCCCGCTTGCAACCCTTGGGTCAGGGTGAATCGAGACGAGGAGGCGCTGGAGGTGAGCCTGGGAGTAGTCCCTCGCCGCCACTGCCTGGGTCAGCGGGACATAGGGAGGTGGGCAGCTTTGGCAAGTGTATCCACCTCCTCGTTTCCAGCTATGCCCATGTGCGAGGGCAGCCAGTGGAAGGAGACGGACACTCCGGTAGCGGCAAGGGCTTCAAATTTCGAGTTCCGTAGACACGCTGGCGGCCTGCAGGGTCGTCGGCGGCGAGGAGGGTGGCGATCTTCTCAAGGAGCAGAGACGTTCTTAGACGTACCGCACATACACCGCACACACGCGCAACGGCCACGTGCGACGAGCAAGTATGAACACGCTGGCTCAACGGACACTCTCCTAGATCGGAGTTCTTTACAAGTACATTTGCGCCATTTCACTCGTAACATCATGATCGGTGAGGATACGTCGATTTTCGTGACGATAGCGACAACTTACCTCAAATTCCCATTTCAGAGGTTTATTAGGTCTGTATATACTATAGCCGGAACAAATGAATCTTTCTTCCGGACGAGACAAGAACTTCCATACCTACATTTCTTACAACACTACCAGAGAAACCCGCGATAAGCACAACCTTAAGGCGCGTGCACACTGGCGGAAAAACACGCGCGGCGCGCCGCCGGCGGAGAAACGCTTCGGCGGCGACACGGCCACACTGCTCGCGTCGAACCTAAAGTCCCTGAAAATAACTAGGGGCTTTAGTTGAAACCTCGCCTCGCCCAATCTCTTTTGTTTCATTTACTATAGTATGTTCTCGAATGCGCTAGTGATCGCCCACGCCAAGACTGAGCCACGACTGTGCAGGCTAGAATAAGGCAGCTTCGGTGTAAAACAGAGGCTCTACGATTTGAACTAGATGAGATGAACGTAGAAAGCGGGCTTTCTAAGCAAACGATCATCGCGGGCAAGGGATACGGACCGCTCGTCCGCAGCGATTATAGTTTGCTTCTCGCTTCCGCAGACCACCCCGCTTGGACCGTGGTCAAAGTCAACACGAAAGAGTCGGAATAACGGAAGGCTAGTGTTCCGAGCGGGCTCGATTTAAACAGTGCTTGTTCGCTTTTCCGGGGCCTTTCAGTTTCGTTGTCTTTGGCGTTGTCTTCGGAGGCGGCGAGCTAGCACCGACGGCAGACCTATATTTGCCTTCGGCTGTTCCGTGTCAGATGGCTCGCTTCGTGCAGTTGCCCCCTACGGAAGGTTAGCACAACACCGTCTGTACGGCATCGAGGTGGGGGCAGGGTAAAAGGGGAGTGTTGGTTTTTAAAGGGATAATCAGGGATAAATCGTAGTTTTTTTAACCAATCTGAAATATGGTCCTTTTTTCGGCTTAAATTCAGAAATGTAAGTTTGCAAATGGCAGCCATGTGCCGCCCACAATGCTGCAAATGTGAAATGACCTACAATAGTGTTCACCTCAGTGAACAAAATGTGACCTTTATCGTTGCCCCAAAGCGGGGCAGCTAGAGCGCATGCACCGCGAATTCCGTGCAAACAATTGAAGATTGTTGCTATGTCGTTTTCGAACTGGGGGAAAATCGGGTTTTAAACCAGATTCTTTTTAAGGGGACGCTAAAGTGGAAAAAAAAATTGTGAAGTTTGCACTTACTCCATATACCGCTATAGGGGACCATGAGGCGATGCCAGCACGGGGGGTGCACAGCCACGTTTGCATCGGTTTGACGCTAGCAGACGCTGCCTGCGTCAGCGTTGTCTCTCGCGGGCGAGGGCGCGTTCTCGTTCCTTGCGAGCTGGTAAAGCGTTCATCAAAGAAAGAGCGTTTCCATAGTCAACGCGCGCCGTTCGGAGAGGAGAGGAGGAATGCCGAGAGGAGAGAAGATGAGACAAGAAGAGGAGGGGGAGGAGGATGCGCATGCACAGTGCGGGTGTGGACACCACACGGCGGAGGGAGGGAGCATGGAGGGACGGACAAAGCTCCCACCATGAGCTGCTTCGCATCTAAAAAAAATTGTGATGCTTACACTATTGGGCGAGGCTAGCAAAGAAGGAATACCGATGGGCATCTTGGCTGGTCCGGGTTTGTCTCCGGTACACCCGGCGTTTCGTCGTGGTCTGAGGCTTCGGAAAGCGCCTCACAAAGCACTGCGAGGCCCAGTGAACGCCTCTCAAAGTTTCGCCGACTGGTGTGAAACACGCGCTCTGATTGGCGAGTGCGACATCGTTTGACCTGCCGGCTCAGCCAATGAACGAATGACTATCCTGTGGACTTTAACAAAGCCGACAACGAAGCGGAGCCCACCAGTAACGCAGCTGTGCGGTAAAATATTGCACCACGGTTGGCAGTCGACGTCTCCCGGACACACTGGCTTATGCCACAGGCCGACGCTTTTATTTATGAACATCGAGGCAAGGCAAAGAAACAGGCCTGTCTCCTAGCAGGGTAGGATGTTGCACGGATATGCGGTTGCATGCTGAGAGCGCATTTTTAGCCAACGTTCGGACGAACAATTGTAACTGCTGACGGAGTGCTCACCAAGAGATTGGAAGCGTAGCCGTGGACGACAGAGATAAGATTGGGGTAGCGAAATCAAGAAATGCAGTTTAAAAGGAGATGTTGTTGAGGTGGTTGGTTCATTTCTTGAAGGAATAGTTACGGCGCTAAATCGACGAGTGTGTGTTTTGTCTTCTCGATGTCCCGTCGATTTAGCGCCATAACTATCCCTTCAAGAAATCAAGAAATTCGCAGGCATGAAACAGAATCAGTTCATGCAGGGATGGAGAGAGTTGGGAAATCTCTTCGTCCTGCAGTGGACATTAGATAGGATTATTATTATTATTATTATTATTATTATTATTATTATTATTATTATTCACAGGCAATTGAATAAAAAACAGAAAAAGGGCAAACAGCATAAACTACCTAATGATAACCGATAGCAAAATCATAAATTATCCAGTATAACGATAACATATGTATAGACGAAGTCGTCCGCTCGGGTTACTGGTTTGCTTCTCCGCGAGCATGCATGTCCCGCTTGTTTCTAGTTTACGCAGCTTATCGACGTCATTGTACCCCGAGATGACGTCAGTGCAAACTATCAATGACGTCAATATAAGCTATCGGTAAACAAGCAAACTTGGCGCTCCGACGGAGCTGTTATGTTTAGCGAAGCGCCGTATCGTGAAACAGCCAACCGCCTCCTTGCTCTATACATACCTCAGTTGTTATATTTCTCACTCCACGTTATACATCTCTTACTTTTTTTGAGTGCTATAGCAAGTGCCTGAATTTAGGGAAAGCTGTGCACTTTCGCAACAGCCAGGCACGGTCTGCATGCATTCTGGTGAAGCCCGCGCGGCACTAAAATAAGTACGCGGCTTTCCTGTAAAAAAAGCAGGTGCGTATGTATAAATAATCGAGAATATAAAGAGACAGGGTGGTAGATTTGGTGCGTGTTGAGCGTATATACTTTGTTGTTCGTTTTTATTACCAGCTGGTGAGCATATAGTTTCACTCTCTGCGTCAAGCAGGGACAAGGACACTACAAAGCTCCAACACTTACAAAGTTGTGAATATAGTAGCATACAGCTTTAAAAAGAAAGACAGGAGTTGGTAACAATGCAGACGTACAGCTTAGCTCGATTTTACTCCGTCAGCCGATCACAGAAGCAAACAATATCGACGTCATTCAACCTTTTCAAAATGGCGTCGTAGGTCGTTAAGTTCAATAACTACTTCGGATTTCCATGTTCCACTTATACGAATCAAAACATATAAAGATATTCAATTATAGTTTTATTTCAGCAGTAATCGCTTTATTTTGGTTAGATGGAAAGTTTGAAGTAGGAACTACCTGGAGTCTCGGGGTTATGAGGGCGTGAGAGGGGCCTCGTTGCAGTCGTGATTTGCATCCGGCTATCGGAACTCTGCAGACCACGCATGAGCTCTGCATCCTTCACCCATGTGAACGAACGGGTGTGTCTGTTGCGAAGGTACCTCTAAGAATGCATTTCGTAGAAAAGCTGTGTCCGTGTACTTCGTTTCACTGCTTCCACGTAGCAAAGCCAAAGCTACGAAACCAACCGAGCGCAGAATTCTTGCGGAGTGAGAGGTAGTGCCATCGTTCGGTGACTCACCTGCCGAGCCGCTCGAGCCAATAGAGAGCCCAGGTTCCTATAGAGGACCAATAGAGAACGCCTAAGGTTCGCCTTTAAGGGTGGGACGCGATAGTGTTACTGAACGCCGTTCGCACAGCCTTCTCATTCGCTTGACATGTTCTTGAGCAACGTAATTGCGTAACATAACAACCCGCAAACATACAGATCGACGTGCCAACATCCCGTGCAGAAGTCCACGCGGCGAGCAAGAAGCGAGATATAATCTGTCACAGTTTATGCAACCCCGACATTCTAATTTTGTTCGTTATTACCGAGAAATCGCCGCGCGCCGCTTCGCTATTTCGAGACGCTCGAGACCCCACCGCCGCCGCGCAAGTGCATTGTGTAAAATCCGACCGGTGGCAGCGGCGGCTCCCTGATGTTATTCCAACTCTTCCTCCCAGCAGATACTTGCTTCTTTCTCTCCTACTCGCACAGCGGGCAATGCCAAATAAATAAAGAACACATGAACAATGAGAGAAGTCGACGCCGAGGCATCCTTTATTCTATTCCTTGGCAAACCTATTCTCCTTTGAAACAAAAACTGAAAAGCGGGGCGCGAAACGAAGGAGGGGAACAGTAAACAACAACAACAAAAAACCCAGTGAAATGGCTAGAATTCCTTCGTAATAGACTTCTCCTGCCAAACAAAAGAGAAAACAAATGGAGATCTGGAAAAGGAAACGGAGGGGAGAGAAAGAAAGAACGCATGAAAGAAAGAAAGAAAGAAAGAAAGAAGAAAGAAAGAAAGAAGAAGAAAGAAAGAAAGAAAGAAAGGAAGAAAGAAACTGGAGCATGGCATTTCGGCACTGCAGCTTATAGAGCAAAAGGGGAACGGGGTGCGGAGGGGGAGGGTGTAGCGTAGGGCGACTAAAAAGCGCTGCCGGCGTCGACAGGGCTGGGCGCCGAAAGACGCATGCTCCCTCTCCGATCCTCAACGGCCAACAGCCGCCCCCCCCCCCCCCCCTTTTTTTTTTTCTGAACTCCAGCGAAGGAGCATGCTTTCAGCCACTGAGCCGGCACCCGACTCTGAACCGCACCTACTCACCCGCCCCCGTTGGTTCTCGGAACACTCTGCACGAAGCCGTAGTGTGAGGGATGCACACCGACAGTTTGGCCTAGGTGTTCAGTGGTTTGGCCTCGATTTCTCGGTCGAGAAAGAAACGCGACGCACAACAACGGGGTCTGACACCGCTGGAAAGTTCGAGGCTCGCGCACGCCCGTCGCTGTGGCCGCGGGGGGAACCCCAAAATAGTGGGCCGCGCGTCGCACGATCCCAGTCGCCGACAAGGCGGCGCAGCCCGGCCTGCCCTAGAACTGAGAGCGTGCGCGCCGCGCCGGTGCTCATCAACGTTAACCATCGCCGACACCGGCGAGCCTGCCTACCGAGCTCGTCGGCGACCGGGGCGGGCTGTTCCTTCTCAGTCAGCTCTTAGCTTGTCTTTCTTGTCTGTGTGCCCGGGACGGTGAAACCTAGTTGCCGATCGACCCGGATTAGACGGCACTGTGCCACCGAAGTTGACACTGTGCAGCAACGACGATGCCGCTGCAACTTTTCGAGCGGGTTTTTCAAGATCGTCGGCTGTGAGACGTCAAGCGAGCGCAGACGGAAGAGGCAGCTCCGAAAATTTCATGGAGTGAGTTATGTCCATGGGCGTGGCCAAGAAAGGGACCACGTGTACCCGAGTGCCGGTGCCGGCCTCGCCGCTCTGAAGACTGCACGCGTCACCGCATTCTTCAGGCATTACTTCCGATACTTCGCAGTTGCATGTGTGAATGCGTGTGTGTTTGTAAACGGGATAGGAATGGTACCTCACTTAGCTGCCGGTGCTTGTGAGTGTCGACACATGCAGTGTAATGGTCCGACCACATGGGCAGCATCACAAAGTCGGCGTGGTTGGCGAAATACTGCGTAGCAGCACTAAGATGCTTGCTTGACACCTCTTGTGATTGATGTGTAGTGAAACGCGTTCTGCGTGACGGCAAAGAGGCCGCAGAACGCTTCCCCGAAGTCGAGGGACCGCTGCCCCGTCCAACCCCTTCGTCGGCTCCCTCAGTAGGCTATAAGGCTCTTCTTACACATCAAAGGCTGCCCAGAAAAATGTGGCCAGCGGCGCAACTCATTCTCACCGCTGGCTTGGCTCAGGCACTGGCTTCCAACTGGCGCAGCATTCGCAGCGACCGGCTCAACGCCAGTCTTTGCCCAGACTCGGACGACGACCTCTGTTCGAATGGGCGGCCCGACAGCACGCGGCTGGCCTGCAAGTGCGACTACGCGTGCGCCAAGTTCGGCGACTGCTGCGTGGACGCTCCGCGGAGTCCGAGCCGTGAGCCGACGCACGCCTGGCGATGCCACCCGAGTGGTTTCTTCTCCCTCAGGGCGTGTCCAGCACGCTGGCCGCCCGATGACGCCGTGCGTCGACTGTGCGAGGGCTGGGAGGACAGGGACGGTTTTGATGACGACTACGGCGGCGACGGGGGCGAGCCGGTCGTTCCTCCCCTCAAGCACTACCTCGAGGACGTGCCCGCCTTCTCGAGTGACTCGGAGCGCATGTACTGGAACGTCTTCTGCGCCGCGTGCCACGGGGACGCCGTCAGGCTCGCCACGTGGCCCGCCAGCCTGGACTGCGACAGCGCCCCGCTAGGAGGTCGAGGTCCCGGTCCCGTGGTCATCTTCGACGAGCGGTCTCTTCGGCAGCTAGTGGCCGTCGGTAACCTGAGCTACGTGGGCAACAACCGATTCCTCGTGACAGACAGGAATGAGAAGCACCGGTGCATGCTCAGAGTGCAGAGGTCCGGCTGGAAGTACTTCTCGCAGGCCCACTTACTTCGCTCGTGCGCGTCGGGTGCCGAAGTGGCTCCGCGGTGCCGCAACAGCAGTGCCGAGTTGGTGTCCCGCTGCGGGGCCTACACAGCGTACGTTCACGACAGGGTGTCGCGCCGGAACTACCGCAACTACCACTGCGCGCTGTGCGACGTGACGCAGAAGCAGCGGTTGGCGTGCGGCGCGTACGCCGACGACCTGGAACCGGAGGGCAACGTGGTGTCGTACCAGTGGCAGATCGAGTTCCGGGTCTGGAGGAACCCCGAGGACGCGCCGCTGGAGTGTCCCGACGACCGCCGCATGAGGGACGACCTGACGGGGGCCTGCGTGCCGGTGGGCTGCGCGCCGGGTCTGGTGGCTGGACCCGAAGGCATGTGCGTGCCCGAAGACGTGGCCCCACCGGACCCGTTCGACAAGCCACCGCCCGAGTGTCCTGTCGTCCAGCTGGGATCTAAGTACGTGGCGCTGCTGCGCAACGGGTCACTGCTCCTCAACGTGAGCCGAGGGCAGGTCTTTGCTCCCGACCAGTTCCTCCTGGTGGCGCAGGTGAGAGCTGCTAGAGGAAGAATTTCTATATATCGTTGTGCCCTGCCACTGTAATCTGCTGTGGTTCCGAAGGCTGAGCGAGCCGATCGCGCCGTGTCTCCGATGGCACCTCCGGGTCTAGGCGTTTTTAGTGCAATACATTATTTCAAAAAAAAAAATGTTAGAAGCAATTCAATGCGTGTGCTTACTTCTGTTTGCGCTATTCATTACTAAATAGCGGTGTGAGAAAGAGTCGGGGGTCATAAAGTAATGTGCTCGTGAATCTCTGTTCGCGCAGCATGCACCACGTTCGTTAATTTAAATTAGTGCACAAATGTACAATTGTTATTGCGAAACAGAAGACCGCTAGAACTACAAACACTTCTTATAGCTGTCCGATATGCACAGGCATCAGGGGTTCGTTTTCGGGGCATATATAGTACGTGGTTTTATGAACGGCCAGTTCGCTGCCGACAGTGCTTGATCTTTATCAGCGCAAAGAAATTCATAATAATGCAAGTTGATCATGATTATTGTTTTAAGGAAAAGCGTCCATAGTCTAATAAGCTACTGCAGTGACTTCATAAAATTGTTTTATTTCTTCTTTTTTTCACGTGTATGTGCGTAACTGTACTGTACGTATGACACGATCTTGTCAACGGGGCCCATAGTTTGAAGTATGTCTGAACTTTACATTTACTTCACTGTGTTGCTACTTTTGCTGTTTACACTTCGCATTGCTACTTCATCATAATTATATGGTTTGTTCCTTCCTCCTTTTCATGTTTGTTTTTGTTTTATATTTATTAGAGCTATTTCTGGCTCAATATGTATTCTCGACACTTCCAAATGTTTGTTCGCGTTGTCTAATTGTATTTCTTTGTACGTTTGTTCCTTGCCTGGGCCCGTTTTTGGGCCCTGCAGTATTCTTTAAATAAAATAAAAATAAAATAAATAAATTTCCATGCGTTAACATTTTCATTGGAAAAGGGGGAAAGTAGATAACACAGGGGCGTAGCCATCAATTCTTGTCTCAACGTGTGCTAGCTGAACAGAAAGGGGGGGGGGGGGGGTTGAATACTGTGGCGAAACCGAATGATGCCCACGGTTTCCCGCTTCGAACGCCACTTTGTTTATTGATTTCTTTCCTCAAACTGCCTATTCAAGATTGCAGTCGTAGGGGGCAAGACGGAACTAAAGCGGATATCACACCAACATTAAACAAAAACAGAAAGCGCACTGCGACTTCGCAAGTATCGTATCTCACTGCAACATATCGAAAAAAAAAATATCATGACCCATTCAGTGTAAGCAAAAAATAGATGATATGGGAGTGTATGACTTGTACTCTAGCGCATCCCCGATGACTGTTAGGTATATATACTCCAGTAAGGTGGAGTAAAATGCTTACTCCCCTATTGAGCGGAGCTCTTGGATGGATTGATGGGAATATAAGCTTTACACCCAATGGGGAACTTTCGCGGGCTGCTATGGGAGTGTGCTTTGTTATCTATTGATGAGTTTTCATATGACACCAGGGCACTGTAGCGAAATCATCTTAATTTTATCATGGTGGTAGTCGCGTGTACTTGCTACCTGTATTTTTTCATCACTAAACATGAATTGGTTTTAATTATGTAGTTACGTGGGGTTTAACATCGCAAAACCAGCTCTGATTATGAGAGACGCCGTAGTGGAGGGCTCCGGAAATTTTCACCACCTGGGTTTCTTTAACGTGCACTGACATCACACAGCACACGGGCCTCAACATTTTGCCTCCATCGAAATGCAGCCGGGATTCCATACCGCCACCTTCGGATCAGCAGCCTAGTGCCATAACCGCTGGACGACCGTGGCGGGGCAATTGGTTTTAATTAGCCAACTGTTAAATATTGCTGTAATCGCTTGCATCTCAGAAACTTGTAGGCCGCCACCTTCGGATCAAGCATTTGTTTCATGCTGAAACTGGTCATGTTGCATTTTTTATAGCAAAACAGAAGCCCGCGAAATAGGTGAATACGAAATACATGCGCCCTCGCGCGCCGCTGCTAAAGCGCTCCCGAGTGATATTTTATGGATACACGGCTGCACGCTTTTTGCGCAGCCTATACAGGCTTCGCCAGGTTCGATAGGTTTCGCGACTTAAGTGGCAGGGGATAAGCGTAAGCCAACGCTGCCTTGTATCATGCAGTCACGCATGCCTCTGTCAAATGTCGCTTGGGAGCGCTCGAGTAGAGGCGCGCAAGCGCGCGTTTGTTTCGCATTTGCCACACTTCGTCGGTTCTTGTTACTTCGTTCTAGAAAAGGAACACAGCGTGACCAATTTCAGCGTGAAACAAATGCTTGATACTGGGGTTGAGGCCATTGACAACTTTCTAATTGGCATGTAAGCGATTAAAGCAATTCTCAAGATGTCGCAACTAAGTGAAAACAAATAATTATAATGAACATTTAGTGATGAAAAAAGTACTGGTAGCAGGTACACACGACTACCACCAAGATATAATTGAGATGGTTTCGCTACAACGCTCATATATTTTAAAAAGCTTCGTGCGTGATATTTGGGACACCCCTTACGTTTAGATCCGTCGCTTTTGCTTAAGCCTAGGTGTGGTCCGGGATAGCGATTTCTTTCAATAATTTGATGTGCACGCATTATTGGCAACCGCTTTGTCGTCTGTCTATGGCTCAGCGTGGACGCTCCGAAATCAACCTATGCCATTCATCTACGCGCCTATTTTGCAGCCTATATAGCACAACTCGATTTAGAAAGCGCACATGTTCACGTTGTTGCAGGAGTGCAGTTTGTCATCTAAAGAGTAGAGAGGCTGAGGTTGTTCTCTATGTACAATCGAGTGTTCTTCCCAACTGCGACTCGCAGGTCAACGACCAAAACCGAACAATCGGCTGGTACGCACTGGCCTGCGCTTGCCATCGCATCAGCTTCATGTGGACGCCCTCCCTGCTGTTCGTTGCGAGGATGGCGCTGGGCGTCTCCATACTGTGCCTCGCCGTCCTTCTCGTAACCAGGCTGATGGAACTGCACGTGCGCCGCCACAAGATGGCCGCCTGTCTCGCTGCGAGCGCCATCTTGTCGCAGTTCACCCTCCTGCTGGAGCCTCACATCGAACCCTTCAGCCGTGGCTGCGCCGCCCTCTCCGTGGCCTGGCACTACTGGAACCTCGCCTGCGTCGCCTGGATCGTGGCACTGGCCGGCGACGCCTACCGAGCCCTTCACGCGTTGCGTAACATGCGTCCCGACGGGCGCTCCATACGGCAGCTAGGCCTATTCTGTTGGTTCGGTCCGGTGATCATTGTTGCTGCGGCGTTGGCCATCGACCGACTGCAACCGGAATGGCCACTGCGACCACTGTACGGCGAGCCTTTGTGCCTGCTCAACGATTCCCTGGGTTCTGCGGTGTTTCTGGGCGCCCCCATCGCAGTCATGCTGCTGACGGCAGCCACGCTGCTAAGCCTCGTTGCACCGAGGCTCTGCGGAGGCCCGCCGCCGCAGACGAAGCCGGCCAAGGCCGAGTTCCGCGCCGACCGCGTCCGCTTCTTCCGGCTCGCCGCCATCGTGATTCTCGCCGTGGTCACCTGGTCATCGCCGCCGCTCGCCGTGGCACTGGGCATGCACCAGCTGTGGTACGCGTTCTTCGGCTGCCTCGCCGCTCAGGGCATGGTGGCGCTAGCGGCGTTCGCTCCTCTGGGACGCCTGGCGGCACGTCTGCGCGGCACGCGGTCGGCGGGGGTGCTCGTCGCGAGTTCGTCGGTGGGACACCTGTCCGATCCGCAGCAGGTTCCTCCACTGGCCGCCACTACGGTGCCGGTGGATCCAGTGACGGGGCCGTACCGCAAGCACTTGCCGTCGCAGGCAACGGCGGTCGCTCAGCAACAGAGTTCGCCCACTAGGCGCTCGTCGTGCAAGCCTAATCTCGAGCGCCGCTTCAGCACCAAGAGGCCGCTGGTCATTGAGGATGAACTGGAGACCAACGGCAAGGCTTAAATTTCAGAGATGTAAATGCGTAAAGCAGCCGTGTGTGGACGCTTCTAAACTGGTGTCAAAAGTGCACTTGTGCTAAACAACCAACAGCCGTGTAATGCGTGAATCTTGCGGAACAGCCGACAAGAAGAGAACATCGATCAGCACGTTCGCAGCTATAGACAGGTGGGATCCGCATCATCAGCGAAACCGACATTTATCTGCTGTGTCGCGCTTACATCGGTGCCCAGCATTTCCTAAAAAAAATGTTACCCGTTGAGCCGCAGCAAGCGCTTGAGTGCTTTGGAAATCGTACCAATAGAACAGCTTGTATGTAAGCTTTGTTTGACAGGTTTTCTAATGATATGCGGATAAGCGATTTCCAGTTCCCAATTGGGTGGCTTGACCTAGTATTACAGCCACAGAGGTACCAGCGGCAATTATTCAACATGTCTGTGCGCAGTCAACACGCCGCCTTCGACACAGTAAGACACAAGCAAGAAAGATGTACGAAAGCAGCGGGAAAAAGGCCAATGGTATACCCTGGAGGTACAATCTATATACATGCGCCAGACGAGTGTGGCATGTATAAGCATTTGACATTATGCCCATATTCACGATGTACCTAAGTTGGGAGAAACAGCTGGATTCCACGAAGCACAGCATCGCGTGCACGCAAGTGCGTGGTAATTAATTTGATTATAGCACAGACGTCATACTATACCAGGCATGCGGTAGTGTAGCAAGGGTACTTTTGTCCAAAGCACTCGAACGTGGACTGTGGCGAAGTGATACAAATATGTATACTGCAGGCACATGCCAAACATCTTCTATGCAACTTTCTGTAGAAGCTAATTGTATGAACGGAGTTGAGAAGCCAAATCAAGTTGTATATGTTCCAGTCGCCAATGAGTGATGGAAGTGAACGGCTGGCTGGCATCTCGTGAGAAAAAATGCAGAGCCAAGCGCGAAACGTGGTTCGCAAATTAAAGCACGTGCACCTGGTGCGTTTGACTATACAGCTCTGTGCGATCGCTGTTTGCAAGTATGCATCTGGAGTGCCTCGTGTTGAAAGGACCAATGCAAAATGTGCTGACTTTGGAACTAAGAGCAAGCACGCTTTTTTATATTTTGCTTCAAGTTCGCTTCTAACGCCGATGCTCTTATATTCACTTTTGAACAGTGTGTGGCGAAATCTCATTTAATGTATTTTAGAGGTTGTGAGCATGAGACGTTGGCAATGGTTGTTTCGTGGGGATTTACGTCCCAAAACCAGACGTTGGCAAAAGTTTGATAAAACAGTGTTAGTGATAGTGTGGCTGTGCAGCATTGATAAGTTTAAGTATTCACCGTTGGGTGTGCGCAGGAAGTCGCGAAGACCGTACGCAATTTACGGAAAACAGCCACTGTATGCACGGTGTAAACGAGACATTAAACACTGTAACGCGGGTGGTGTAAAGTTGCAGGTTCACTCCTAAGTGACTCTGCTTCGCTTTCGTTTTGCTATGGAGTTACTGAAACTCCCCCAGCGTCGCTTCTTCGTCATAAATTCACACCTCGAGACCCCTCTGGCGTACTCGTTTAAAAAATCGCTTTTGTACGACAGTCATAACATCATCGAATTGAAGCGCTTGCTTGCAAAACATAATCAAGGTAATCACTCTCTGCCACGCTTTCGGCATCGGAATCGTATGCAGGATTACACCTTTATGACTCCCTTAGCATTATATCACCTTGCTTTCTCGCGTTTCCCCTTCTCGAAAACCGTGGGCTCACAATGCTCCTACGAAGTACAGAAAGTCACGCTGACAGCGCTCACTTCGTTCGCGACGTGGAAGCAATGAAGCTTGCGGCGATAACTCGCTGAAAGAGGCGAGATAGATGACGATCACAGTTGTGTAGCAGTGCGACATCTCAAAGAACAGTGTATAGAGCATTTCGAAAAATAAATAAAAAGCTAAGAAAGCAGAAACGCGCGCTCTTCTCTCACTGCCATCGTCGCGGCGCGGTAATAACAGGAACTCACCAGACTGGAAATATCGTTTCTCGATACTTCTTGCATCAGTCCTTCCATAACATCAAAAACGCCACAGTTGTCGGGAGAAGACGCGCAAAAATAGGGTGCACATAATACTGGAGTGGCAACGCCCGCTGAACCTTACCGCGAGGGGTGAAGCCGACGTTTGTCTATGGTTCAGCCCTAAAAGCTTGCCAGAGTGTCCAGAAACCAATATCATTTCAAGCGTTCTTGATCTGCTCAAGTAAACTCAAGACTAATTGTAATGTAAAAGCGCGATGTTTTGGATTTCGCGATGGTCAAGTTTCACCCCAGCACCCGTAGCACAAAGAGGCACATCAAGCAGTGTCTGTCTAGCAAAGCTGACCGCTTTAAAGTGGTTAAGAAGCGTGAGGAAAACGCTTTTTATTTTCTGCTATTTGGATACTGTTATTCGATGCCCTGAGTAAGATGGCGGCCGCCGGCTTTACCTTTAGCACAAAATCTCCACTCCAGAATTTTTTTTTAATTTTAAACCTCCTTGGTGCACAATGTCGACGCCACCTTGTAGTTTCCACACCATCGTCGTGCCGTCACAAATTTAGAAGGCGTCTACGGTCTACGAAGGCCTACAAAACTCTCAATCGGCAGAAGTGGAACACATGGTTCTCACAGAAGTATAGAGGTTAAACTTACGAAGCACAGTCGAACGCGGATAGATAAAACCTCGAGGGTCCACGAAGACTTCGGTATATAGGTGTAATTCGATATATGAGACATTGCTCACAAAGATTTTTCAGGCGATTTCTCACCTCTCCTATTAGACAAATTTGTTATATGCGGGTTCGATATATCTGTGCTCGACTTTACGAGGAAATTTCCTAGACTGAACGAGGTCAAAATACGAAAAAGACAAATTCGTGACATCGCTCTGATAATCAAGGGCAGAGATTTCGCCGCGAAATCTGGAGATTATAGTTCGTTCTTCGCCCTATAATGTTTTAATAGCGAACTTATGACTGAAATTAGCAATGTTCTTGAAGTTTAATTTATCATACTAAAGCGACTCACTGATTCAGTTTGGTGTCCCATTATAAAAGGCACAGCATACGTCATCGCCGCACCTTGGCGCGCGAGATTTTATAGATATTCCACAGCCCCTAACATGCAGCCCCCAAAACACGCGCGTGCTGTAGCCGTCAGCGCGTCGCGTGGCAAATCACGTCGCGGAGAGAGGGGAGACGTCGCATATTCTCCTGCCACCAAACGTGCGAGGAATCCACGGGATCCGTCACGAAAAAAAAATAAAAAAAACCGGGGACACACCGGCCTGGGAAGAAAATATCCAAGGTTTCAGGGAAAGGGACGACGCGACGATGCGAGTAAATAGTAAACCGCGAGCGAGGTGTACAGAAGCAAGCATGCGTGCAGTGCGTCGCAAACGACACGTTTTTGAAAACCTTAAAAGAGACGCACGCTTTGCTTGGCGCGCGGTTCAGAAATACACACCGCCGCTCCGTGCATTCACTTTTGTTTTGTTTTTCCTTTTTCTCCTTCAGAGCCGACGAGCGCAGGCCTACCTACCATCAGTCACAAAATGTGTGCCGGGCAGCCACCGCTGCCACCAAAAATAAAGCGAAGGTTCGGCGAAAGCTCGCGGCTGCGTGCGTGTTCATGCGCAACCCCCATCTGACGCCAGAAAAAAAAAAAAAAAAAAAAGTCATACTCATTTCGCGAGGTAGCTGTGTCGCGACGCCGACTCAGCGAAAGTCCCGGCGGACATGTGGTGACGTCATGCGTGGAGCCCCCACTCCCTTCCCTTCGTGAGAAAAAAAAAATATGTAGCGAAGCGTTCTTCTTGCGTCTTGAAAGTAGCTTCGGAGCTGTCAAAGCGGTTGTCTTCGATGACGGCTTGGCCTAGTCTATACTGAGTTGCTGAGCTATTCTGGGTGTTGCCAAATTCTGCCGTGTTGTTGGTTGTTCTCGTAGCCAATCACAGAAGTCGTAGCGGAGCTGCGAGCTGATGGTAACTGACGAAGTGGCGAATTCGTCAATGCCAGCAAAATTTGACGGCCTCCGGAACGACATACCTGGGATGCAATTCGGGAAATAGACGTGCTACGACCCAATGCCAATGGGCCAAAATGGTGCCATTTGGAACCATTCAGACATGCCATATAGACCAGTCAGGAGCTGACAAGGCAATGAATTCAACAAAACATGACACAATTCGACAACGGCCAGAACATCACCTCTGGTTTGGCTGTGGTATCAGTTTTGCAGAGTTTCTGCATTCCCACGGCCTCTATGCATTCAGTCCTTGTGGCTGCTTGACTTGCTTGAGATGCTGCAATGCTTTTAGCTCTGGACATACAGGAAATTTGCAATGTTCAACACCATAATTACGGTGACCTTGCATCCCATTTCTTAGCTGGTCCTGCAAGGCCGTGCAAATTTAATATGCATGACCAACCAGACCTCAAATACTTTGGCTCTCAACTGTCCTTTCATTACCAGCTGTGTACTGTTTGTCTGCAAACGTGGCACATATGACAAAGCTGTCGTACTTTGAAATCCATGTGTACCATACGGGTACAATATTCAGTTCACTTGCAACTTCCAGCTACATGAAACCTCATTCATCTCTTCCTCTCTCCGTTGATATATATCTGTGTCAGTTTGTTTTTTCATCATTCAGCATTAAATGCAGCTTTTGTTGGACCTATGTCTAATTCATGATTATGCACATTAGTGCACTCATTATTATAGTCACAACACAGAACTGCCAACATTTTCTTGAACTTGAGCAGTAATTGAAAATAAAGAGGTCACAGGAAACGTTTTGATGGGTACGCTGCCAGGAAACATTAAAAAGAGAAGCTACCTTGTGCATATGCTGGCTCTTGCGGCGACACTAGTCAGGCCAGTGTTATCGCTTCAAGCCACCACCTCCCTTTTGAAAAGAAATAGTACACAGTGTGGACCTTTCCACGTACACTTGGCAAAGAAACTGCTTTATGTGGTATGTGCACTTCCTTGTCTAAAATTAAGACACAGCAACAACTGCTGCGTCCTGCGTACTAGTGCCGATTTCTCTGTAGAGTACCTCTTTACACTTAAATTCACCCCTACTTCTTTTAGCAAGACATTGAGTTCACAATACCATAACGCCACCAAAAATGCATGTCGTATTGACAATGAAAGCACCATTGCCACGTAAGCAGCTGCTGTAGGAGGAGTTGCACATGTTACTAAGCCAGTCCACTACACACCCGCCTGATATGGGCAGAGCCAAAATGTTTAGAAAGATGCAGGGCATATAAAGCTGATTTTTTATATACATGGCAGGCATCACCCAATCTGTGACAGTGTATGCTAAAATAATTATTACAGTAAAACCTCGTTATAATGAAGTTGAAGGGGGAGCCATAATTACTTTATAACAATTAGTTTGTTATACCCAATATCCATGTCATCTATGGGAATTTCAAGGGGAATTGCGATTACTTCGTTATAACTATTAGTTCGTTACACCCAATATCCATGTCATCTATGGGAATTTCAAGGGGAATTGCGATTGCTTCGTTATATCCAGGTTCGTTATAACGAGGTTCTACTGTAAATACTTTACGATGAACTCCTCTGCTTGGTCTTTTTTGGAACAATTTAGTTCCAGCACAGAGGTTGGTCTATGCTCAAGGCATGCAACTTAACATAAAACTTTAGCCTAGTTTACATTGCTTAATTCAAAGGAGACAGCATGGCTTCTTAGCTTTACAGGGATTTGTCGCAGGATACCATAGCTTTCTCTTTTCCTTTGCCCTGACAAACACTCTGGAAATACACAGGGGACTGGTGACAAAAGAGCAGCGAACTACTGCAGTGGGTGTTGTGGTCATGAGCCCGTTCTGCCCTTTTCTTCCAACGTATTCCGTGTTTCTGGTTGAAACAAATGTGATGTTTCCACATGGCAGTACCCTGTGGTGGCAATGGCACCTAATGCAGCATGAGAAGCGCAACTGTAATGCTATAGCATGTACATGTTCCCTAAATAGTCAAAGCTTGTTACAAGTTCAATAAGACACAAGACAGCTTTGTTAAAGCCTATAATTAGTTGTAAACATATACTGGTACTGTTTTAATTACAGCACTACTTTTATTCGAATTTGTTATAAACTTATAACCGACAGTTTGTTATATCCGCATTCACAATATAGAGGCTTCACTATACCACATACGTACAGGCTTACTCCTGCGTCAGCTCAACTGACAGACAGGTACAAAATCATAGCACATCTTGAATCGATCTGAATTATGTACGTTACATATCAGGCAATTTCTTCCAAGGCTTCTAGCTCATGAGGTACGTAGGGGAGGGCAAACACGTTCTGACAAACACACCAGTGCTTTTGAAAGCAATGATTTGCATTGTTAAATGCTGTTGTAGCAGGCTTGGTATGAGACAAGTGACCAATTCAGGCATGTAATGCTTGAGACAACATGGATGTGATATATTGGGTGTAGCCTCATATAAATTTAGGCGCAAACACAACAATAACCAGACAACCATCAATCGAGACAGTAAGTGCTAAGATGAGTTGCTATTTCAATGTTTCTGAAGGGAGACACATTCAGCTTGTAAAAAGACCAACAGAAGTACACTTACTAAGCAGGTCTCCACAATCACAAGGTCAGCCAATGCTTGGGTCAGTCCACATGCTGTGTGGTATACATTTCGCATGACACAGTTTGCCGAGGGGAGAGCAATCAATCTTTGGTCGTCTTCTAAATGAAATTATGAATTCCATACTGCACTCAGTGCTATATTCGGCTCACACGTTCACTACACGTTAGCAGTGTTTTCTGGCTACGTTAGAAAAGCGTAGCATATCTGGCTCAAGATGGGGACAGAGCCAAAGAATATAACGAGGACATTTCTTAAGAAGTTGTGCAGTTCCCCTTGAATCATGCTGAAGGCATGCGCACTTTGCAAGGACTGCAGGACAAGCACCAATTCTAGTGCCATATGAAACCTAAAGGACTTCATTAAAAAAAACTGCACGGGACACTAGAGAAAGTTTTAAGTGGCTTAGAATGGTTACTTATACTTTGAGAACTGTATTGTTAATTTTGCAATTTTATGTTAAATATAAAAATAGAAAATGAACGTCAAAGTTTTAGTCATGAAATTCGTGCTGGAACTTCAGCCTTGTGATATCAGGTCTTCTTTTTTTTCCGTACTGTTGCCAAATTCGCTCCATCAAATGTTTGGAAACTCCAGGTAGTAAGTCTCTAGCTTCCTTAGAACACAACATAGGCCCATCTTATCCATAAAGAGTAATGTAGACCTTAGCAGACGCTGTCAAAGATCTGTGACGTTGCGCATAGTAGAGCTGGAGCTTCAAAGCGGCGTCGCCAGCCGCATTGTCTTTTTTCGCATTTTCTAGCCTACTGGGGGTCTTCTCCTTGGAAGATTGGCGTTTTTCGTGTCGTGAAAAGCTAATCTCCTAATGTGAGAAAAATGTTTTTCACTATGGTGTCTCTTTAAGAACTTCTCACAATTCAAAATAAAGTTCTGTGGTCCCCTGTATTACGGAGTCTGTCATATTCAGAACAGTACATCCGAACAAGAAGAGTGAGGAACTGAGTCTTTTTAATTGGTTCAGCCATGTGATTGCATCCTTTATTTTATCATTCGCACTGCGCATCAGCTTCATTCCGGCAACATGGTTGCATTCTTCATTTTATAGCTGGCCGTGCCAGTACGGTGAGCCAGATGGGCAAAGGTAGCTTGAAAATGTACCAATGCCTTGAGGCCACCCATAAGAGAGAAAAAAAAAAAGGCATCCAGAAAAGGCACGAGCAAAAACGAAAGCCTTCGAGTGGGGTTTAAATAAATTATCCATTTTCGCTTGGTTGAGCGGTTGCGTCAGAAGACGCAGCGTTACGAAGCAAGCTGCCCGCCATCGCGTCTGTCGAGTTTTTGGAGCAGAAGCTCTCGTTTCTTGGAAACGTTGGGTTTAAAACAAAAAAGAGAGACTGCAGCAGCGAAATTTTCGGAAAACAGAAAGGGGGGCGATTGCACGATTGATAGTGAGAGGAAGAATTAAAGATAAGTAAAGAGAAGACAGTCCAAGCACACGCAATGTAGCCGACAATGTCGATTTTTTTCCTACTGCGGCAGGCCGCATATCTCGCAAGTGTTGCCGCTCTTGGTGTTCTGGTAGGTGCAGTGTCGACAAGTCCACGACACCTCCGAGTGGCCTTCTCTGTGCTCGGAACTTGCACCTGCAAAGCAGAAAGGTCTTAGAGCGTGTGTGCTAAGGGAAGCGCAGTAACCAACTGAAAAAAAAAAAAAAAGGAAAAAAATTTTTGTAACAACGGAGAGACAGGGACATTCCGACAAATCCCTCAAAGACTGAGTCGCACTAAACGGCACGCACTAAGCACAAACTGCAGTAGAATCTGAGTGAATGGAAAGTGCTTACCTGAAAAAAAAGAAAAGATTCTGCTGAAATAAAACATCTGCCTCTTTTAATCAGTTTTTTAAAAATTCAGATACAGTAAAACCTCGTTATAACGAAGTTGAAGGGTTCGTTATAACCCTTCAATAACCATTAGTTCGTTATAGCCAATATCCATGTCATATATGGGACTTTCAAGGGAAATTGTGACTGCTTCGTTATATCCAATAATTTGTTACATCTGGGTTTGTTATAACGAGGTTCTACTGTAATGAAAAAGAAGCTCCTGCTAAGAGGAACCCAAATCTTTGAAACTCGTAAACCAGGCTACAGACGGAAGCTCTAAAGGATTTTCCTCTAAAGAAGGAAAATTTGGATATATTTTCGTGACAAGTCTTCTATATAGAAATGGTGATGACAGGCTAGTGATGACAGTCTTCTATTTTAATAAATGGTGATGAAGACGTGCCCAACACAACTGTGCGTTATAAAGGCACTGAATGATGTAGATGGAGTAAGTGGAGCAATGTGTTTAGTACGTCACCACTGTTTCTGTCACACTGTGGCTAAGATATCAACGACTCCAGACAATGTGGAGCTTTCTTTTTTCTGGGTTATCATAGTCTGTTGTAATAAGGTTAAACCGTAGTATACAACGAAAGCGAAGCTTGCCAGATTGTGCAGTTCCAGTTTGACACACACCTTGTAAGACTTGCTCGCACGTTTGCCAGTGGTCGTTTGTCGTCCACTTTCGGGCCATTTCCCGGTCTTTCGTGCGAATTGCCTCTAGCAGGGGCGCCATGGTCTCCTAAAAACACAGCACACACACGTGAAAACACACGAAGGAAAATTAACATCAATGGAAGAATGCTTAACAACACAATATGATGTCGGACTAGAGAACAAGACAGCCTGTGCGTTTCTCTAAGTCTGTGCAATAAAAATGTCTTTTAAATGCTAATGGCAATAACTTAGAATGACAGATTCAGGATAGGTGGACATCCCGCCTTCCAGTGACATGTCATTCATACACATGTGGGATTGCCATCAGCAAATGGCACATCTCCTTCAGGACAGATTATGATTAACTGTCTGTAAGTGGCACTCAATATTTTATTGCATGACAATGACGTGATCATATGCCAATTTGTATGTGTTCTAGTAACTGTTAACGGCAAGTGCTTAATTATTTAATAGTTATGAGGCTGGTCAAGTTTGACATTGGCATAAAAAGAATGAAATCATCAACTGGAAACACATCTGCACAATTATGTGCACCTCCATTGAAGGGGATATGAACACCAGATAAACATACAAGCCTAAAAACATTAACAATGTTCCCATAGTGGGATTTTAACTCTGTTCTTCCAGCACCGAGGACCAATATAAAATCTACGTTGCAGGCACGTGCCTCTTGAAGCGACACAGGACTCCTTTAAAACCTACTACTCAAAACTTGAGAACGTAACAGTTCAAGAGGACCTCAGTGATGGAAAGACTGAGTATTGGATTGGCCCAAATGACTTTTGTTATTCTGATTAAATGTAGGTATGCATCTTTATTTCTTGTGGCAAAGTCGTGAAAGTGACCTCTGGTAACCATCGTCGCAAGCACACGAAGTTCCACAAGAGTTCAGTCACAGGGCCTTCTACAAGTGTTCACGGTTCCCAGTCTTTTTATTACCATTTAAGTGCAGTACACTTTTGATATTAGAAGCTTTCTTCTAACTTGCAAGGTAAGCCAGCCATGTACCTGCCGTCACATGCAACAGCGTGGTTTCGGATTTGGCTGCCCTGACTTGGCTTGGCTATTGGCAGAACAATGGTGCCAGCAGCCAGCATACGGGAAGTAGTCGCGTATTCGGTGGGGAAAATGTTGTAGCAGTCATATGATACCGATCTAGACAACAACACAAGCTTATTGTGCCAACTTTTTATTCACAAAGCTAGTTTAAAATGTAAAAATTTATACTGTTAACCACAGTGGCACTCACTCCTGTGAAAGCAGAAAGACTGTTTGTTTGCAAGGTAGACTTTCCGTGTCAAGGTCACTTCTACATGTTCACGGAGAGCAGACTCTACATTCTTTAGAGGCTTCACAGATAGAAAAAAATTACAGCATATCCACATGGTGAATGATGACGAGTGGGCGAAGCTCGGGATGTTCATCGTAGATCGTGCCGAGTTCCGGATTAATTTAGTTAACGTGCACGCTACGAATCCTCATGGTTCAACTATGCACAAGTGAAATCTCCCACCGGCACTTCATTGCAAGTGAAGATCCAGTGCCCATATATATATATATATATATATGGATTGCCGGTGAACACTTCTCCAACGCGAGCAGTCGTTATTTCTCAATCAAGAAACTCGCTAGGAGACGCTGCCTGCGCCAACATTGTCTCTCGCGGGTGAGGGCGCGTTCTCCTTCTATGCGAGCTGGTAGAGCGTTCCTCTAAGAAAGAGCGTTTCCATAGCCAACGTGCGCCTTTTGCACTCTCTCTGTCTCTCTCTCTCTCACAAGACAGCAGAGGCACGCGCCGAGGGCGAGCGCGTGCCTCCTGGCACGCGGGTTACGCCTGACGACTGACGCGTGACATGGTTAGATTAAGAGGAGCTTCGCCCCTAAAATTCTGCTTGCAAAACATCTATGCTCTTTTGAAAGCAACCGCTGCAGGTGTAAACAGTAGTGAGGAGGAGCGTCCTGTTGGCGCTGTAAGAAACAGCGTCTTAAAGACTTGCCTGTTGTTAGCATTATGAATGATCCACGCAGAAAGCAAGCATGTTGAGATGTCGATATGACAATCATTAAATGCAATCAATTGCTGCTGAAGCTTTGCAAGTTCTGCCAAGCTACACATTCTTCATACACAAACTGCACGAAGTCAAGACCACCAGATAACGTTTGCACATCTGTTTCGGGAATGTGGGCTGTACTGTCTCTGTGACTAGGTCTGCAACACAACCTCCCGGAATAAGTGATCAGAAGCAAAGCAAAGAAGGATCCTTCAGTACTCTTATTGTCACTGCCAAGTTCCGAGAAGCTGGCAAAGCTCATTGTGCTGTTGGATAACATAGCCAGCTTCTCTTTACTGGCAGCTAGCACCATGTGTACTGCGTTTATACTGCAGTGAGAGGGCTTAGGACATCATCATTTTTCCAATTATTTAAGGGGGGACATGGTTCTTAGAGATAACATAGGTTATTTCTCAGCCAAATTAGATGAAACTGCACAGCTTTGTTCAGTCTTTTTAGCTTTATTTAACTATCCAGTTATATTTTACACAGATCAATTATTTCCAGAGATAATTAGCAATCTCATTCTATTGTTTGCTGAAACAATGGAAAATTATCTATGCGACGTAACATTATTATAAACCCATATATGGATACTGGAAAGCCTAAGGAGAGCAACGCTGCAAGGTGATTGGAAATTGAACAACTACTTCTCAATTTACAGCACTAATGAGTTCATGGTCTACACCTAGCCAAAAACATGATAATTTTAAAATTAAAATAAAAAAATTTGAACTGTAGATTGAAAATCTGCTTGCAGCGTTGCTTTCTATGCATATTTAGCTACGTTGTGCAAAAGGAATTGTAGCTCTAGCTTTCCTAGGTCAACTTTTACAGAAGAAGCAAACAAGCGAAGCGGCCAAAATCGATTTAGCAACAATTTGCGCTCAGACACACCTCATAATGGTGTTACAAATTAATTTTACGGCAAAAATAATGAGAAGAGAAGCTAGGAAATTTGCACATTTGTGCAATTTGTGCAAAAATAGATAGAGATTCCGAAAATGTCAGCTTCAAAAAGTCGATTTTTTTTGCAATTTTCGGCCTTCTAAGACCAGTGTCCCCCTTTAAAGTTATTGATGAGTTTTTATGAGAACACAACCACATTGCCTGTTATGAGACCTTCAATACTATTTTAAAATGGTAACACCTTTGATAATTAATAATGTTAAGAAAATGCAGCAGTTCCCCTTTATTAAGGACACTGGTTATGGGCTACGATGCCTAAAATGGCAGCCATAAGGTAGGCTTGCTCTGTTGTCCACAGGCAACATACCAAAAAATATTTTTTTGCCTGCCGAGTTTCGGTTTCGGGAGGCTCTTTTTTTGTGGAAGCTGTGCCCACAACAATGCTACATGAACGTGTGGCGCCATATCGTGAAGCAAGTCGAAAATCAGGAAAGAAGAGAAAGAAGTTTGGCACGCGACCGCACACAGTGCGTTCGACGACACCTTGTCAGCCTGCAAACGCAAATTTCGTGGTAAGCATTTTTTTTTCTCTCTGACCTTTAAGAGTTATTTATAAGAATGCTGTGCCTTGCTCTCTGTTAAGTTATATAAGTGACAATCAAAATTTGAGCCCACAGCGGCCCGTCGTGTGTTTGTTGCCCACAGGCAACACCAGGCACTATGCGGTGTTTTTCGTACTGCTCATTGCATGGTATGGTGACTTTGCTGGTAGCGTGCTATCTTGTCTGTACCACTGGCATGAACGCTCTGCGGTGTCACACAGGACACACGGACCCATCAATAGGCCCAAATGGATCCGGGCACATTTTATGGCAAAAGAGCCGCAAAGGTGCCTCCCGAATACAGCGATGATTCGGATCTGGAACCGAGCGACGACGAGCCAGAAAATGCTGGTTCAGCCCAGGCATGTAGGTATTTTTATTGAAATAGCCAGAAGTGCCCGAATATTGAAAATGCAGGTGCTGTGGCGTATCGAGAAAGGGTACGATATGGAGAGGGGGAAGGGGATTGGCATGCTTTTGCACCTTTGGATGCAGGCGTCTAATGCTCAGTGTACCTTGCTCATATCAGGCTAACCTCTCTGCATGTACTGGCATCCTCGTGAAGCCGTGGATGCTACTGACGAGAGACACCGCTACATACCTGGAATGCCTGGTAGAGTCTGGTGCTCTCTTTACGCTGACTACGTAAAGGTAGCGTAGCGCACTTGAGACACTGTCGTTCCTTAGCCCTTTTAGGAAAGCTGTGATCTTTTTTCAGTTTGGGCCCTTAGTGGTTGTGAATTCACACGAATGTCTTATTTTATATATTGTGTGCTTGTTGTTTAGCTTTAGTTTGATGCCACATTCACTTTCTGTTGAATTTTCGCAGCTCTATCAAGAGACTGCCAAGATGTCTAACACCCTGACCACAGATAACATGGGCGATGAACTTGAAAAAATCGCCAGGCCTTCAAAAAATCACCCTACATGGAGCGGTGTCCAAGGCTCAGTTGGTCGTGCCATGCCAGAGTGGAAAGATGTACCGCCCCGTCCATCAATGTTGGAATCTCCCATCGACTATTTCCGAAGGTTTTTTTATATGGACTTGATGTCTGATTTGTGAGCAGTCCTCACTCTACAGTGCTCAGAGGAACCCCAACAAAGTTACCTCAATGACTCAGCGATCTAGAGCAGTTTTTGGGCATAGTGCTCACTATGTCAGTTATGAAGCAGCCCCAAACGCGCATGTACTGGTCGGAGAGATTCCGGATCAGTCAAGTTGCCGACACCATGACAAGGGACAGATGGGAGGAAGTGAAGCAGTCATTGCATTTCAATGACAACCAAGAGGTACCAGGCCAGAATGACCCAGAATGCGACAGGCTGTACAAAGTGTGGCTCCTATTGGAACTCCTGATCACGAAATGCCGAGCGATACCAAAATCCCCAAAACTCTGTGAAGATGAGCAGTTAGATGTGCATCTCTGTTTTACACCAGGAAAAGAGTGCCTGTACAAGTATCACACTGACCTGTAGGCGTCATGCAATGAAGCCTCCTTTTGGATTCATGCCTAGTGTTGCCCACAGGCAACAAAGCTAAATCTTGGCAAGCGAACATACTAATTTTTTGTGCTTGTAAATTTTGCTGTATAATGCTATAGTAAGTACAAATATAAAAGAAATAAATGTTTTTTTCAAATATTTTAATGTCTCATCAATAAAGGGTTAAGAAAATGCAGCAGTTCCCCTTTATTAAGGACACTGGTTATGGGCTACGATGCCTAAAATGGCAGCCATAAGGTAGGCTTGCTCTGGAGTACAACAACAAAAAAAAAAAAAAAAAAAAAAAGCAAAAGGAGAACACATCAGCTGGCAGTGAGGAGGGGTCCGCGGCGAGTTGTTGGAGCCCCTCAAGACCAGAAAGATGTTTTTTAACTGCTGTCGTTCCCTGTTCCCTTTAGCAGAGGGATTGGGGGCTATATCTCAAGAAAGTTATTGCTACGCTCGAACAACCATTCGCACTGATCAGAAATCTAAAGTCTCCAAGGAAAACTGGGTGTGTAGGCAAGTGTGCTTCATGCTTTCACCCTCTCCACTGTCCAGCCACTGAACCAAGCCTTTAAAAAAACCCTGAAGTGCGTCTGGTCATTTTTTACAAGTGTACTGCGCTCGTAGCTAAAGTCCTTCTTACTATTAGCAGACTCATTAATATCAGTGCTCTAATTAGAGTGTGTAATTTACAACGAGGTTTTAAATATGTGCCTCATTTCATGAACTCAAACTGAAGAGTTTTCAACCACTCTCGCCTGCATGCCATGGAATGGGCATGTAATAATTGGCTTTCCCAGCTGACATCACGAGCACCCAAAGGCCGGACAACAGTATCGTTGCGGCACCAAGCACGGCACACTCGCGTCGGCGCCCCACTACTACAGGAGGTAGAGGCCCAGCTGTCACTTGCGTGCACCATACAGCTAAGCTACTTGAGGAAAAGTAGTGGTAAGGAGGAAGGCGATAGAAATAAGCTCATAGCTGCGTCAGTGCAAGGTGCTTCACTTAATCTTTGGTGCAAATGGTTTGACAGTGACGTAGTCCCATCGGTGACACGATGTCAAAAAACTGGTTCACGTTAAGCCCATTAACTCCAGAAAAAAAGCTTTGCACCTAAACAAAAAAAAAAAAAGGGGAAAGGAGAAGCTGTGTCCACAGTACCGTACCCTTAGTGGCACAACTGGATCCGAGGCCAGATAAAGCAGCAAGTGGAAGTCCGAAAAGGCCTCGAGCACGTTCTCACTGCCGGCGTTGTTGCCAGTGAACTGAGACAGGTGCTTGGCCACGGCGGCCATGTTCTGTAGGTGACCCTCGAGGAGACGGTTCTCGATGGGGAAATGCCGCTTGCCCGCCGCCGTGTAGAACGTCGGCTCCTTGGGTTCCTTGGGTGTGGACACGGGCACGTCCACCAACAGGTACTCGATGGGCAACGGCCGTGCCATCTGGGTCACCTCATTGCCATACGAGTCTGTGTACTGCAGAGCCACAAGTGATAAGTCAAGATGCTGCAGTTGATATAACAGAACAACTTCAAAATGTAAAAATGGCAAGGATATGGATGGCAATAGAAAGAATATTTCATAAGGAAGCGTGTACAGTAAAACCTTGTTATAACAAAGTTGAAGGGGGAGCCATAATTACTTCGTTATAACCATTAGTTCATTACAGCCAGTATCCATCTCATCTACGGAATTCCAAGGGGAATTGCGATTGCTTCGTTATATCCAATAGTTTGTTATATCTGGGTTCATTATAACGAGGTTCTACTGTATATTGTGCTACAGCGCACTACGAAATGAGCCACGATGCCCTCGTGCTGCAAGTCTTGATCAGTCACAAAAAAGCTGTAGTTTCTGTACAGCTTTCACGTGAAGTAAAAAAGCCGTCTACTGCTCAATACAGTAAAGAGTGTGTTCTGATGGATCAAGTAACCATGACCACAGCAGCGGTGCAATCTGACATGGCTGGATTGCTGCTGCGAATGCCACAGTTTGCGCAATGCCCCTTTGATGGAATTGCAGAACTGCAGGTAGCACTCAAGGCATTTAGTTCCTAAAAGCCGCAGCATGTTCTTTGGTGTTGGCACTGATTTACCAAATTGGAGTGAAGAAACTGTAGCAGCACACAGCAACGTTTGCACTCTGATGCAGTTGGCATAGCGGTAGCATCACCGAGATTGCCAGATGGAGCACACAGCTGTGTCATCGGTGCACATCTCTCGCACACCATCCAGTTTGTGCAATGCGACACGTGCCCACCCACACACGCGCGCACACACCTTGTAGAAGACGTCAGGCACATACTGGGCGTTGGAGGACTCCCGGACATAGCCGAGCTCGGGGGCGTCGCGCGTGGGCACCAGGCAGTTGTCCCGCACCAGAGCCATGCACTGGTTGGAAACCTGGTAGCCCTCCATGTGCACTCGGTGCTCAGAGTCACCTGCGCACACGATCACAGTGAGGCTGGAACAGATATTACAGGCCAATCCAGTTTATGATTGCTCTGCTCTGTGATGGAGGACTTGTACTCTACAGGAGAGAGGGCTTGCCTTTTCCATTGGTCGTCTTAAATTGCTCCTTCACTACACTGAAATGTGGCCTTGCATAAATTGGTTATGAATGGACGGTGCATGCCATCAAACTAATCCTACAGCTCTTTCACATGGGCATCTGCAAACTCAGCTGAACGTGAAGCTCCCCAATGGAGCTTTCCGTCAATGGCGTCCCGGCTGTGTTAATTGGCACAGTCCAAGTTTCCAAAAGGAGTCACGTGGGACAGAAAGAGTAATGCCAAATGCACGTCTACATGCAACTTTCTGCATGTATAGTAGCCCTAGAGCAATACATGTATACAGGAAACTCCCATACGAAGACCTCTGATAAGACAATATATAGACAACAATGCAGGAACATTTGGTTGGTTTTTCATAGACTCAATGTAAAATGTGTCTTAATACAAGCAAAATATGCTCATCTGTGAGCCATTGTTGAGACTGTCAAAAATGGGCCTTTTACGTAAATTTCCAGAGTTCTCTCAACCTGTGAGCCTGCTATATCTGAACATGCTGGAACAGTAATAAGCCCCTGAGAGCTGACAGACCAATAATACAATAATACCCTGGCCAAATCGACCTGACACTTCACACATGAGGCGTCTTAGTTTACCACTAACGGCACGCCGACTTATGTGACAGTGACGTGGTAAGGTTAGAGTTAACACATAGTTAAATTTGTCTACAGCGATACTCCACACAACAAATGCTTGATGCTACAAAGTGTTTCATCCTGCCACAACCCCATAGTAGAACACGTACAGTGGAATATCACAGGCAGCATGGGTTGCATGGCCTCAGAGATTGCACGTGCCCTCAAAGGGCGCAGTGGCAGCGTGCAAACATAATGCACGTCCTGTGCTACATGGCAAAGCCATAGAACACTTGTAGCAATGCCACGATGCTCCACGATTTCACCGTTGCCCATTCTGCAGTTTTGTTTTGAGTTGTTTCATGAACTTTGTTGGACAGTTACTGTGCGAGTTACGGTGACCTGGAATGCTAGTTCTACGGCCCGCTCTGAGCTCGGAGTCATTGACGGCATTTCGGTGTGGACTGGGCGCATGAACCATGCCAATGGTGACATCAAGAAGATGATCTTCATGTTAAGGAAAAAAAAGGTAGGACACCAAGCAGACCAGAACAAAGCAAGCTCCCTTTTGTGAAGAACAAAGTAGTTAACTGTCAAGCAGCTATGGTGTGAAAGCTGCGCAGTGCCAGAAATCGTAGGCTCTGTATTAACAGTGTTTCCTGCAATTTTAAAGCCAGCGGCAGTTGATAACAAATGTCATGCACCGTTATAGAACAAAATTCAGCTCTTATAAAACTTATTTGGACTCTTCTTTCCTCCCTCATAATGTCCCCCCCACATCCCCCAACCCCATATTCACGTAAACTTTTCTGAAAAAGAAAAGAAAAAGTGGGTTCATAATGTGAGTAAATATGGTAGATGTGTTCTGCATTACATCTACTTGCAATTTCCCCTTTGTCTCATTTGTGTTTTTTTTTTTAATTTTCATTCAGAAACTGGATATACAGTAGAACCTCGTTATAACGAACCCGGATATAACAAACTATTGGATATAACGAAGAAATCGCAATTCCCCTTGAAATTCCCATAGATGAAATGGATATTGGCTATAACAAACTAATGGTTATAACGAAGTAATTACAGCTCCCCCTTCAACTTTATTATAACGAGGCTTTACTGTAACAAAAAGCTCTTAATAAACGCAAATTTTCAAGCATTTCTCAAGTTCATTATATCCAGGTTTAACTGCACAGCCAGGCATAGCCACCCACGTTAGGAGTGAAAAAAAAAAAGAAAAAAAGAAAGAAAATGACGAGAGAGAGAGAGAGAGAGAGAGAAGAGAAATAGAAAGTAAGAAGCAAGGCCGCCTGACCTGTGACGCAGACCGTGACAAATTGGAGCCAAAGTAGCCGTCGGGGGAGACGGCAGGGATTCGGGTGGCTGTTTTGGAAGTGCCAGCCATGATACACTCCTGCGCACTCAGGAAGCACGACTCCTGTGGGGAGAACGGAAGTGGACAACCACGATGGATTGAGATGTGGTGCCTACTGGGAAATCAAGACAAACTGTTCATTCACAGCAAAATTCCTAAAACTACGTTTTTTCGTTATTCTCCATGTTTCTGCACCGTACGTTAGTACTGGGAGAATGCAGTGATTGAATACTTTTCACTTTAATGAGAGCGGTAAGTGTCCGGTCATGATTTCGTAATGCCTTCCGAATGCGCTCCAGCCCAGCCTTATTCTACGGAGAATTTCATTTTCCTGGGTAGGAGTTCCTGATATTAACTGTCCCAGATATACATATTCGTTTACACATTGTAAGGGTTCATTGTTGATTTTAAATTCCTGTTCCTTAGCTAAGCTATTGAGCATAACTTTGGTCTTTTGCCTATTCATTTTAATCCATTTTAATGCTTTCCCTGTTTAGGTCATCAATCATGTTTTGTAATTCGTCACCATCATTGCTAAAGAGCACAATGTCGTCTGCAAATCTTAAATTGTTTAGATATTCTCCGTCTATTCGAATGCCCTTTTCTCCCAGTCTAGACGTTTTAAAGACTTCCTCTAAACATGCAGTGAATAGCATCGGGGATATTGTATCTCCCTGTCTCACACCTCTCCTGATCGGGATTTCTCTGCTTCTCTCATGTAGCAGTAGTGTGGCTGTGCAATCTTTGTATATGTTGTTTATGGTTTTCACGTATACGCCAGGTACCCCTTGTCGATGTAGAGCTTCTAGAACTGCTTGTATTTCTATGGAGTCAAATGCTTTCTTGTAGTCGATAAACTCCATGTAAAGAGGTTTGTTATATTCCGCGTACTTCTCAATTACTAGGTTGATAGCGTGGCTATGGTCCATTGTCGAGTAACCTTTCCTAAAACCAGCTTGTTCTCTCGGTTGGTTAAAGTCGAGTGTTTCTCTTATCCTCGTAGAAATTACCTTTGTAAATAGCTTGTATATTACTGGGAGTGGGCTGATTGGTCTGTAATTCTTTAAGTCCTTTATGTCACCTTTCTTGTGGATAAGGATTATATTAGCATTTTTCCAGCTGCGCGGTACGCTACATGTCTTGATACATTTCGTGAAGAGCGATGCAAGTTTTTCAAGTACAATATCTCGTCCGTCTTTGATCAAGTCGGCTGTTATACCATCGTCACCAGCTGCTTTACCGCGGGACATGCCTTTGGCAGCTTTTTTGACTTCGTCAGCGGTTATACATGGAATTTCGGTGTTCTCCTCTGGTTCTATTTCTATTAAGGTTGTATGGTCTGTCTGAGAGCTGTACAGTTCCGAGTAGAAATCTTCTGCTACCTTTACTATTTCGGTGAAACTGTTGATAACGTTACCTTGTTTATCTTTTAGTGCATGCATTTTGTTTTGTCCTAAGTGCAGTTTATTTTTGACCGATTTAATGCTGGTGCCTTTCTCTACTGCTTTCTCTATTTCTCTCATGTTAAAGTTTCTTACATCTCTTTGCCTGGCTTTACTGATCAATTTCGATAGTTCTGCGAATTCTATCTTATCTTTTGATGAAGTTACTTTCATTTGTTGGCGTCTTTTTTTTTTTATTAAGTCCTTGGTAGATTGGGACAGCTTACTTTTTGCTTGCTTTGTTGTTTTACCCCCGACTTCTATCGCGGTTGCAAGGATTGTTTTCATCATGGTTTTGTTTATTTGTTCTAAATCGTCACCGTTTTCACCTAAGGCAATACATATACGTCTATAGCAATACATATACACAGGAAACTCACGAAGACCTCTGTTAAGACAAATTCTTGGATATAGACAACAATGCAGGAACATTTGGTTGGTTTTTCATAGACTCAAGGTAAATAGTGTCTCCTTAACACAAACAAAATATGCTCATCTGTGAGCCATTGTTGAGACTGTCAAAAATGGGCCTTTTACGTAAATTTCCAGAGTTCTCTCAACCAGTTGGGAGCCTGCTAGATCTGAACATGCTGGAACAGTAAGAAGCCCCTGAGAGCTGACAGACCAATAATACCCTGGCCAAATCGACCTGACACTTCACACATGAGGCGTCTTAGTTTACCACTAACGGCACGCCGACTCATGTGACAGTGACGTGGTTATAACGAAGTAATTACAGCTCCCCCTTCAACTTTATTATAACGAGGCTTTACTGTAACAAAAAGCTCTTAATAAACGCAAATTTTCAAGCATTTCTCAAGTTCATTATATCCAGGTTTAACTGCACAGCCAGGCATAGCCACCCACGTTAGGAGTGAAAAAAAAAAAGAAGAAAAGAAAGAAAATGACGAGAGAGAGAGAGAGAGAGAGAGAGAGAAATAAGAAGTAGAAGCAAGGCGCCCTGACCTGTGACGCAGACCGTGACAAATTTGGAGCCAAAGTAGCCGTCGGGGGAGAGACGGCAGGGATTCGGGTGGCTGTTTTGGAAGTGCCAGCCATGATACACTCCTGCGCACTCAGGAAGCACGACTCCTGTGGGGAGAACGGAAGTGGACAACCACGATGGATTGAGATGTGGTGCCTACTGGGAAATCAAGACAAACTGTCATTCACACAAAATTCCTAAACTACGTTGGTTCGGTACTAGACGTGCACTCAAATCACAACAGCAGTGCAATGCAATACAGCATAGACCGCTTATAACGTAAGTCCCGAATCGCGAATACCCGCACTATAACCGAAACAACATTTTTCAATGTCTACATGTGCGTAAAAACTGTCGAGAAGGTAGCAGTGCGTGTTAGACATACGAAGCGCGCGACCGGGCTGCTTCACAAATCAACCCCGCAAAAAAAAAAAAAAAAAAAAAAAAAAAGAAGAAGAAAAGAAAGAAAGAAAAATGGATATTTCGAAGATTTATGTCCGTGGGCGCCCGGCTGTGCAAAAAAAGAAAAGAAAATGCGCTATAGCGACGTCGCCGCTTATGTGAACTTCCCGCGGAACGGACTGCGCAGAAACGGGAACCGGTTTAATTATTGCACGCGCTATCCTTCGTTTTCTTTGATCGCGCTCGATGATGGCAAAACATAGCAACCGCAAACCGCCATTCGAGTGGTGCACCTGCCATCCATGCCTTCACTTCCATTGTCGAAGAGATTCGTCCGCAGTTTAAACGTGGCCATCACAAACCACAGTCGCACGCGGTACACTATCTGCGCCAGCCCGAAAAAGCAGCGCTCGTTAGGCCTAGCTTTCGAGGTCGCGCGCGCCGCGCCGCACGGGAAGCTCGTCCTTGATAACACAGGGATCGGTACACAAGAAATCACGCTCGCGGGGTGATTCAGGCAGTGCGCGTGAAATGAATTAAAAAAAAAAAAAAAAGAACTGGAGACAACAGCGGTAACGCAGACATCATGCGATGTGGGTGCGCATTCCGTGCGGAGCGCGCAAAGCGGCCGTAGCAGCATTCTCCGTCCCTTGGCAATCCTATCCTCACAGGGCGTGCCCGCGACGCGCTGCTGCCACAGCCTTTTTTTTTTTTCTTTTTTCCCCATCCGCTCATTGTTAATTCGTTCCGCGCTTTTTCCTCCTCCTGGCGATTCGTTGCGCTCTTCTCCGGCAGGTATACTTCCATTGTGAGCTGCTCCCTACCTCAATTGTCCGCTGATTTCCCTGCAGCCGCATTATAACCGGTCTTTCATCTCACGGAGCTTCACAATAGCGGTATGCCGTATACATTAGTTCTATGGGAGAGTAAAACGGAGTCAGAAAAAACCGCATTATAGCCGGTCCTGCATTATAGGCGGTTACGTTATAACGTTATAAATGGTCTCTGCTGTACTCCTTGACATGATGTACTGTACTACAATGCAATGCACATATCTAAGAAGTAAAGTGCACTGCATGTGTTGTACTGTAATGTACCTAAGTTTTTTTCGTCAGGAAAAAAAAAAGTCAGATCATCGAGAATGCACAGATCACGTGTGCGACCGCAACTCCACTACCAGTATAGGCGGCGTTTCGGAAATTCAAGACTCTGTGACACAAGCTTTTGCCTTTGCAACCAATACACAGGCTTGCAAGCATGGTGTGTTTAGGATAGCAGCCGCAGTTAACCACCTGGTCATTAACTAAAATGCAATTTGGTGCATGCAGCCTTTGGTTCAACTCGTGAGCACTGAACCAAGGGCAGCGGGATGCAGAACCAAGAATCTGGACATGGAGGAGATTGGCAATCCCTTCTACATACTGATTGGCCTGTTGTAAAGTGCAAGCTTCCGTGACAACACGCTGCTCAAGACTTAGCAGGTTAGGCTTAACAAACTAATGGTTATAACGAAGTAATTACAGCTCCCCCTTCAACTTTATTATAACGAGGCTTTACTGTAACAAAAGCTCTTAATAAACGCAAATTTTCAAGCATTTCTCAAGTTCATTATATCCAGGTTTAACTGCACAGCCAGGCATAGCCACCCACGTTAGGAGTGAAAAAAAAAAAAGAAGAAAAGAAAGAAAATGACGAGAGAGAGAGAGAAGAGAAAATAAGAAAGTAGAAGCAAGGCGCCCTGACCTGTGACGCAGACCGTGACAAATTTGGAGCCAAAGTAGCCGTCGGGGGAGAGACGGCAGGGATTCGGGTGGCTGTTTTGGAAGTGGCCAGCCATGATACACTCCTGCGCACTCAGGAAGCACGACTCCTGTGGGGAGAACGGAAGTGGACAACCACGATGGATTGAGATGTGGTGCCTACTGGAGAATCAAGACAAACTGTTCATTCACAGCAAAATTCCTAAACTACGTTGGTTCGGTACTAGACGTGCACTCAAATCACAACAGCAGTGCAATGCAATACAGCATAGACCGCTTATAACGTAAGTCGCCGGAATCGCGAATACCCGCACTATAACCGAAACAACATTTTTCAATGTCTACATGTGCGTAAAAACTGTCGAGAAGGTAGCAGTGCGTGTTAGACATACGAAGCGCGCGACCGAGCTGCTTTCACCCGCAAAAAAAAAAAAAAAAAAAAAGAGAAAGAAAGAAAAGAAAGAAAAATGGATATTTCGAAGATTTATGTCCGTGGCCGCGCTGTGCAAAAAAGAAAAGAAAATGCGCTATAGCGACGTCGCCGCTTATGTGAACTTCCCGCGGAACCGGACTGCGCAGAAACGGGAACCGGTTTAATTATTGCACGCGCTATCCTTCGTTTTCTTTGATGCGCGCGCGATGGCAAAAACATAGCAACCGCAAACCGCCATTCGAGTGGTGCACCTGCCATCCATGCCTTCACTTCCATTGTCGAAGAGATTCGTCCGCGTTTTAAACGTGGCCATCACAAACCACAGTCGCACGCGGTACACTATCTGCAGCCAGCACCGAAAAAGCAGCGCTCGTTAGGCCTAGCTTTCGAGGTCGCGCGCGCCGCGCCGCACGGGAAGCTCGTCCTTGATAACACAGGGATCGGGTACACAAGAAATCACGCTCGCGGGTGATTCAAGGACAGTGCGCGTGAAATGATTAAAAAAAAAAAAGAACTGGAGACAAACAGCGGTAACGCAGACATCATGCGATCGTGGGCGCGCATTCCGTGCGGAGCGCGCAAAGCGGCCGTAGCAGCATTCTCCGTCGCCTTGGCAATCCTATCCTCACAGGGCGTGCCCGCGACGCGCTGCTGCCACAGCCTTTTTTTTTTTTTTCTTTTTTCCCCATCCGCTCATTGTTAATTCGTTCCGCGCTTTTTCCTCCTCCATGGCGATTCGTTGCGCTCTTCTCCGGCAGGTATACTTCCATTGTGAAGCGTGCTCCCTACCTCAATTGTCCGCTGATTTCCCTGCAGCCGCATTATAACCGGTCTTTCATCTCACGGAGCTTCACAATAAGCGGTATGCGTATACATTAAGTTCTATGGGAGAGTAAACGGGAGTCAGAAAAAACCGCATTATAGCCGGTCCTGCATTATAGGCGGTTACGTTATAACGTTATAAATGGTCTCTGCTGTACTCCTTGACATGATGTACTGTACTACAATGCAATGCACATATCTAAGAAGTAAAGTGCACTGCATGTGTTGTACTGTAATGTACCTAAGTTTTTTTCGTCAGGAAAATAAACAGTCAGATCATCGAGAATGCACAGATCACGTGTGCGACCGCAACTCCACTACCAGTATAGGCGGCGTTTCGGAAATTCAAGACTCTGTGACACAAGCTTTTGCCTTTGCAACCAATACACAGGCTTGCAAGCATGGTGTGTTTAGGATAGCAGCCGCAGTTAACCACCTGGTCATTAACTAAAATGCAATTTGGTGCATGCAGCCTTTGGTTCAACTCGTGAGCACTGAACCAAGGGCAGCGGGATGCGGAACCAAGAATCTGGACATGGAGGAGATTGGCAATCCCTTCTACATACTGATTCACCTGTTGTAAAGTGCAAGCTTCCGTGACAACACGCTGCCCAAGACTTAGCAGGTTAGGCTTAACAAACACTAGCTGCCTTATCGGTGGTGAATGCATCAGGAATAATGGAGCCGAGGGTGTGGACCACACGCACAAAAGTTGAATGGCAGTCTGCTGTAGTTGCATTTTCAATGCTGTGCATGGCGCCATGAAACCAAACAAAATAATGTGCAGCAAACAAAACTTTGTTCACTGTCCAACGCAGTTTTTGAGAAGTGCGGTTACACGGGGAAGTTTGCAGAAATAGGAAAGCCTGAAAAGCTACCTGGCAATGTTTGACTTAAGCGCCTTTTTTCCTGGGATTATTATGTTGGCAATGCAGGGCCTCGCACATTATTCCTTCAACATTAGGGAATTTAAGTGAATGCAACAAGCCCGAATGGATTTTCGCCACTGCCTGCTCGACGTGTGCTGCCTTTGCAAAATGCTGCTGTAGTTACAGTGAAATATCGCTTTATTAGGGATATCCGCAACTCTGGTGGTTAACATTATAAATAGTCTACACTGTGGACAAGCATTTTCTTGTGTTGTTCGCATGCACATTAAATGAATGAAACTGCAACATCAGAATGCAAATCCTTCCCAGAAAGAGGTCACCAACAGCATACTACATACACATTTCCCTCCTATGGTGAAGTACGCTTGAAAACAGCCCAAGTGCCATACAGGGTGGGTGAAGGCAAGCTCACAATGTTTCGTAGGTGCTTCACGGTTCCCTTTTGAAGATCTTCGGGCACAAGGTCTGTGAAGATCCAGCCGACACGAACCAATCCAAGCCGAGATGCCAGCTCATCCACGAGCTTCTCCTTCTCGTCTGGCAGTAGTTTGATTGTATCTGGCGTGCTCTCCTGCAAAAGAGCACATGCCTTGTGTTTTATTGCTGACGATTATGGTAATAGTACAGAGCCACGCGAGTGATGAAATCTGATAAAATCAGCAAAAAGCAATCTGGAGTCGGTGCTGCGTGAATCTGGTGCAGCAGCCTTTATGATGGTTGAATCTGTTGCAATATGATGATTTTTTCATTTCAGTCCAGCGTGCGGTTCGTGCACTCTACCGCGAAACCGGAAAAATGACGATGTTGTCAAACAGTCAACAGTGAAAAAAACATCCATCTTGAACTAAGCAGCATGTTGTAAACTACCCAGTGCGCTGTCTTTACCACTGACACAGCCCACTACGACGCGCAAGGTGCATAGATCAACGGACCTCCCCGCACCTGCATGGCTTGGATGATGCAGACTCTGAGGTCACTCGGAGTGGTAGCTTCTGTGGCCTGACGCACCGAAACCACTACAACATGAATGTTCCGTACCCGACATCAGTATTGAATGCAAAGGGTACAATACTAAATTTTTCGTAATTGTTGTTTAAACTAGTTTTTCTTACACTGCCATATTATTAAGACACTGTCCGGGCATTTCCTAACACGGATACATCGCACCTGAATGAGTTCGCAAAAACATTCGACATGTATGTCATTCGATATAGAAAATAACAATATTGTACAGAAATATTCAACGAGATCTTACAGCTGTTCCATGTACACAATCATTTGTTACATGTGGGCTCAATATACAGTAGAACCTCGTTATAACGAACCCGGATATAACAAAGTAATTGCAATTCCCCTTGAAATTCCTATAGATGAAATTGATATTGGTTATAAAAAACTAATGGTTATAACAAAGTAATTACCACTCCCCCTTCAACTTGGTTATAACGAGGTTTTACTGTATCCACATTCTATTGCAGCTAAATTTTCTTTCGCGACAAAAGCAGATAACATCCTACTGCAAGTAGACATTTGTTGCTTGCCGCTTCAGTATGCGCACAGGCATGGCCACGTTCGAGCACTCACCTGCGGGGGCTCGTAGATAGCGGCGACAGTGGCACGAATGCCCAAAGGCACGTCCTTGTGGGCCTCGTACCGGCCATACAGGAAGCCTATCCGCTGGTGCATGGTCTCCCGCCAGAAGTCCAGGAAGTGCTCGACGATGGCGGGGTTCTCGAACATGACCATGTCTACGTGTCGGTACACCTGCCGGTTCAACGTCAGCGCATTGGGCTGACACTTGGTGCAGATGCCACGTGGCCAGGGCGCGTGGTCACGGCAGCCCGCACGCAGCTTGCAGCTGATGTTTTCTAGTCCCGCAAACTTGCCCCTGCAAGACGGCAAAACCGCGATGCACCAAAACCACTACACCGCAAATGCTCCGTAGTGGTAGCTTAACCTTCTGTGGTGCGATTCACCAAAACCACTACATTGTGAATGTTCCGTAGTGGTAGCTTAACCTTCTGTGGCTCGATGCACCAAAACCACTACATTGTGAATGTTCCGTAGTGGTAGCTTAACCTTCTGTGGACAGATGGTTTAGCATTCCTTCAACTGCATCCAGGACAAAAGGGATGCAATAATGAGGTAAGTGTTTCATAAGGCATGCTTGGACAATAAATTTCTTAACTGAATACAATTTGAGAAAAATGGCCTTAGTACCACTCTACTAATGCTAAATGCAGGACGACTTCTAACTTCTAAGCAAATAAATAACGCATAGGAACTACGCAGTTCTCACAAGCTAAAGCAAAAAAAGGACTATAGATAAGGAAAATAGGCAAAGGCTTATTTACACTTGTTACATGTATTGCCATGAACGTCTGTCCACTGAAGAGCTTGTAGACGAGAAACAACTGAAATGTGAATTGCTGCTTTTTTTCTTTTATCATCTCCAGTTTGTGCGTTCAAGTTGAGAGGCTTAACCGACTGATTGATAAGATTACCATCTACAGCAGTACGCCATATCAATGACTGTACTGAAAGACAGCGTATAATGCATGCTAAAGACAAAGCATACAATGCACAGAACTTACTTGTCAAGGCCACCAGTGATTTTGCGGAGGTAGGAATGGAAGGACAAGTGCTTGATGCTGTGTTCCCGCATGTAGTTCTCGTCGTAAGGCTGAAACAAATAAGCACTCTCTTGAATAAAACAAACGCGCACCAAGGGCAGTAAGAAGGCACATGCAATGTTTACTCAACATGCACTCAAACAATGTGGTACACATTACCTCCAAAGGGGTGCAATGGACGCATTTGGCGTTGGCCCCATGGTGACAGCTTTATGAAAAAGAAAACAAAAATAAAGATGATGAATAGATGCAAAAGTTAGGTTTACAATATAAATACTTGAACTTCCCTCTTGTAACAAAAAAGTTGAGGTCATTAATGAATAACTGCAGGGTACACATAAATGCTTCTGTATAAACACAGCATTTCGATATGCAAGAACCAGTGTAAAGGGTATTGTTTGGTAGTGAATGTCATGTTGGCAATTCAATGAAAAATATAACAAAGGCCAGCTGACCGTGGAAGGCAAGGATATGTGCCTAGCTGATTCAGTGCAATTGCTCTCTATAGGGCAAGCAACTTTTGCACCTACATCAAAGACAAACAAAAGAAGGCACCGTACCCAAGTACGGTTTGAAGATGGTTTGCCGACATCAATTAAGAAATTATTTCACAAGATTATTATGCAGATGTGAGCCCACATCTAAATAAAACAGAACTTTTGTGTTATTTTAAAATGTTGAACTGCCTGTTTATTTATTTCATTACCCACAGTGCCAAGAGGCATTACGGCGGGGGAAGGTATACAAGAGGCAGAGAGTGAAGAAAAACGAGAACGACTGTGAGAATAACGACCCAATCAGCGCCAATGCAAAACATTAACCACAATCCCACAAGCAGCATTTGTTCAAATTATTAACATAACAGGGAAGACAAAGGTAAAAATTACAGGCCAACATCAAGATCACCGGATCCACATTCGTTGGAATTTTTCATATACAGTAGACTCCCTTTAAGACGAACTCGAGGGGACCATGAGAATTTGTTCGTCTTATCAGAAGTGCCTCCAAGAATGGATTGGCCACGTGCCCAGGTGGATCCAAACATCTTACTTCAAAAAGTCAATCAAGTAGACTTGCAAATGAGAAAAAAATACAAATGAAACCATATTTTTACCCAACTTGAAAACTGTCTTCAAGCACTGGCAAGCAGCCATAAATAACATTTCATCTAATGATTTTAAGTATCCTCCAGTATCTCCATGCTGCAGGGAAAGGTTGTTTATTAGAGAACTTAAGCCGGCACAAGCTACCTCCCATATTCTTCGAAAGCACTTCAAGCACTTCTTCAGTGAGCATGTCAGTTGTGTTGCCAGTCAATGCGTTAGGCATTGTGACGGATCTTTGAGGATATTCACATATGCATTCATGTCCACCAAGACTCCTTTACTGCCCAGACTAGAAACTAGGCCTGTCTTTCTTCAGGGCAGTTTTCCTGCCCTTGCCCCAGGAAGTGCTGATCAGCCAAAACGTCTAATGTGTACACTTTGTTGTGGATAAGAAGCAGCATTCACTTTTTTATATCTGCCCCCTTTTTCTTGCCCCTTTGTGGGAGCCCAGGTCCTCCCTTTTTGTTTTGTTGTGCTTTGCTTTACCTCTGCTTTACTAGGGGGCAACTTTATTCAAGTACCCAGAGTCTCTGTGCAAGCCTTCTTGGATTCTTTTGCCTTGTTTTCCTTTGTACTCTCCCTGTAGGTGCTGAAGAGGAGGTGGGGAGACAATAAAAGGGCCCAAGAAGGCAGGGTGCCCCTAGCACTTGAGGTCCCCAACAATAAAACTCTGTAGTTTTATTGCTCGCACCTAAGTGGCTTTGCTTACTTAGTGTTTGGTTCTTTTGTACTCTCCTTGGTGGGGAGACAACAAAAGAACCCAGGTGCCCAGTGCTTGGGGCCCTCTACAATAAACTTGGGGAGGCTGTCGACAGCACTGGGAAAGTTCTTCTTAACAGAAGGTTACCTGTGAGGGGGTTCGTCTTAAGAGGATTTCTTTTGCATTGAGTCTATGGGAAACCAAACAAACATACCCATTTTGTTCATTATATCCGAGAATTCGTTATAACCGAGTTCGTCTTAACGGGAGTTCACTGTAGTGTAAAATGGGAAGTGAGTGCGAGCCAATATGAAGGAGAAAGTGCGTGTGTTTGCTAGACTTCCCTGCATTACTTTGATTTCCCTACTCAATTCTCAGAGTTTAATGAGCCAAAATCCCTGTATGATTGTGAGGCACATCGTAGAAGAGGAGTGAAGATTTATTTGTATCACTTCAGGAATTTGCAGCAGCAGTACATCATAAGTAGGATCATAACAGTATGATTATGGCCATCTTTATTTTTCTTCCCGCTATCCTTAACTAATAGTTTATCTCAATAATGTTCGCAGGAATTCTGAAGGCATACCACACGGTGCACAGTAGAACCCCTCTGTTATGTTTCTGTGTGCTGCGTTTTCCCAGCTGTTACACTGTTTTCAGTCAGTCCTGGCATACCTTCCATGGGATTCAATCTACTATTGGGAACACACATTTCTTATGTCGCAACTGTAGGACTGTTCCACATGATATGCCATGAAGTGTACGGCGAGCCAAGCCAAGCAGCAATGAAAGAGCGTGGCCACATTTTTTCATGCTATTTAGCCTTGCTTTAAGGTGAAAGTACCCGCAGGCATACCCATTAAAAATTTCGAATTCCTGCAAATAGAAGCACGACCTCCAAGATGGCATATATGACGTCGATACCGGCATCTGCAGTTAGCAAAAATAAGGCTTCCGAGATCTGTTGCACTCCTGTGTAGGCGCATTCATTGTCATCATTCTTTCTCGGAGCTGCCCGTGCTTGGACACCTTTCCAAGATATTTTCGCATTATGAGCATGTATGCTTGGGTGCTTCAGTCTTTCACATCTCCGTCTGTCAGTGCCAATGGAACTGCTTACAATGATTATCTCTGAGACAACGCACTTTTCAGCTTCGCAGTTATATATATCCATCAGCAAGGTCGTGGTTGATTTTGCTGATGTGTGCATCAGCAATGAAGTCTGCGAGGATGCGAATGGGTTCCATGGTCTCAGGCGATCACTTTCGGATGTACCATGCACTCTTGCAAGGCGTCCAGTTGCAACAGTGGCACATGAATGTTATCACTCATAGGCGCTGATGCAGGTGCCAGTGATAATGTCATGAAGGTATCACCAAATGTGATTGCTTGCCATGTGTGAGAATCAATGCCCTTATATGCCTTAGCGGTATATAAGTTGCACGTATATATAAGTTGCACGTGGATCAGGTGCAAGAATGCCAGGCAACACTGTGAAACTTTTTTTTTTAGGTATAAGCAGTGAAATAGAATTCTGTGTAGCACAGCTTATATATTTATTTTTCAGTTTTTCATTTTCACCAGTTCTTACATTTTTATCATCCCGTTAAAAACATATCAGTGGTGTTCTACTGTAATCCAGTTACCTTGTGGTATGTTCCCAGGGCACGCAAAAATGAGGCAGGCAGTGGACAGGCCGCACAAGAACACATTACTGTAGCTTGTGGTTGATCCATGTTTTCAAACAATTTCAACTTCTTATGAATTGCTAGTCATCTATTTTTAAAATACGAAATCTTCATAGACTGTGGCACGAATAACGTTTCACTGAGCATTCAAAGAGGCCAGGGCTAGCAGTTACGGATGAAGGAAGACAGTGCCAGATCTCTTCGCTGTCTAGCTTAGAAGGTCGAAGAAGCGAGATATGATATCTTGTCTGCCACTGCATATGAGCAGCATGAGAGGCATATGAAGGTCGTACAACACTCACAGCTTGTCATCGCGTGGCCGGTCTATCAGGCCGGACTGTTTGGACAGAAAGACATCCACCTCGTCTTCGGCAACGGGAGCGGCAGGAGCAGCAGGAGAAGGACTGGCATTCCTTTCTAACGTGCCATTGCCGATGCTCGAAATGCTAACCTGTGAAGCCTGGCCCTTAGGTACCAGATACAGCATGTCACCATGCCTGAAAAATGAAGAGTAAAACGATTCAGTCAGGAAAACCACCATTTTCAATATCTGTAGTTTTCAATATCTGTGGTAACATGCAATACAGTAAAACCTTGTTATAACAAAGTTCATCTGACACGAAAGTATTGTTAAATACAGTAATTCACTAAAAAGATATGTTCATAGGAGTGTTCGCATGGCAATATAGTTATTCATTTTCTTTGCTATAAACAATGATTCAATATATTCATGTTTGTTACATCATGGTTCGACTGTGAGTGCAAGAACAGGACTGTCATGTGAAAGGCAAATGTTTTGGAGCCCTCAAGTGCAACTGAATGGCAGTTTTGGATGTTGATGCCTGCGATAGATAAGGTTTTGAATGAAGTTTACCAGTGAACCATCTGCTTAACAGAACAACCTGGCTTGTAAATAATTGTTTTTAGACGCTAGGGCATGAACAGCACCAAGCACACAGGAAAAGGTCATCAGCGACGTGATGCAGTGGCTAAACTCAGGTGACAGCGAACAACTTGTGAAAAACAAAGGAGTCATTGCAGAATAAGGAGTGAAAAAGGAGTTTTTAAGAGCGTTGCACCAATGCATTCATGACACCTGTGGAAATCAAGTCAAACATCACACTGCCGGCTGACGTCTTGCTAATATTTAATAGACGTCTCAAACCGGAGGTTGAATATTTGACCCAAAAGATAAGTACACTAGAGGTATGGGCACCACACAATGTGTGGTGGTCAGCACACAAAACACAGACATGTAAGAGTCAGCATGAAGGCTACTGTGCTGGACACCGTAGAACAGTTGCAGAGTTTCAAGTCGAGAAGACTCCAGAAATACGCCGTGCTCGCTAAAGGGACCCCACTCCACAATCGACGAAGTACACTGAATGACTGCAAGTCACACACGCACGACACCACACCGACGACGCCGCATGCTTTTAGTGTTGCTCAGGCGAAACTAAGATCAACTCACTTGAAATTGTGCTTGGACAGCCGTGTCTCTTGCAGAGGTATGGGGTCCGATTTTTCCCTGTTCTTGTAGACGGTGAAACACAGCAGATCCGGCAAGTTGAAGGCACTCTGTATCTGCGGTAAACAGAAAACGGCCCCAAGGCGATCAACTTATTTGTACTTTTCGGCGTCACGCGTCGAACGCTGCGTCTTCCCGCTACATCTGAAGGCTCGAGCCTTGGCAAGCGGAATAGTCTCCAGCGTCGTTACAGCGCTACGCGTGGTAATTGATTACCTTGTTATAAAGAACAGCCGCCGTGTCCCCCGTTTCACATTCGACCCTCTTCGTCCCCTCGGGAGATTGGACGCGAAGTATCTGCGAAAGAATAACAACTACGTTGGCCCAAACAAAGTCACCTGCTTAACACGGTGACAGCAGCAACGACGCCACCGAAACAATACGCCAGCATTAACGCGAGTTAAATGAATCAGCCGTGGCGACAATGTAAACTTCGGACACGTCCTTTGTGTGGACAGGCTGATCGAAGCGCACTGACCATGTTCGGTGGAGGGGTGTCGGGCACGACTGCTGCGGGCTGCGAACGGCGGTTACCCCGCGAGTAAACGAAGACGAATCAGACGCGGCACGGCGATGCGACGACGATGAATTTCATCTTTTGCCTCCGGTTGCCATTGCAGCCATATTTGCTGGCCTCGGACGCAGATGCACAGATGTTTGACTAGCGGTGCTGCCACCTAGGCGGGAACGGAACCGAAACTAGCGCGGGAGCGTCATTTTAGGCAAAACCGGTTTGCCAGCGATTCATTGAGACGCAGGTTTGAAAGGAACAGTGAAAGTCATAGCGGAACAAGCTCTACGGAACGCCAAGCTTGTTCTAGCGCAATCAGAATTAAATCCTCAACGCAGTTTTATTCAAGTACTCGCTTCCACATCCTTAGCGTAGGGGTTTGAGGTTTCCGAGCTTTGAAGAATTTTGCAGAAATTCCCCTCCAAAATAACTGATGGACCATACCACGCGAACTCCGCTTTGTCTATGTGGAAAGGGGACATGCGAACGCGACCACTTGAATTTCATTTATATTAAAAAAAAAAAAAGACGTATATTCTGGTTTCACTGACAACTTGCCTGCAGAGCTTGCTTAAATAGCATATTGTCATGAAACTCTACCGCTGTACAACTTTCAGCTGATCAATAGTATAGCATATCACTAATATTTGTATTTTTCTATAGATGCCCATGAAGGCTGTCAGTAAACAGCCCAATAATAGCAGATAACCAACAAATATCAGCAGAGAATTCTCCCCAAGGGAATCATCCTACTGTGAGAAAACACAAGCTTCATTACTTCACAAGCTAACATTACTTATCATTTACTTGTCCAAGAGTGAGTGAACGTTATTTGTAAATCTATTAGTACTTAACCAACATGTGGCGACATCAGCAGACCATGTGGCAACACCAGCAGGCACTACAAGCATCATCTAGTCAACACAAACCATGATTTGCTTGTCAGATGGTGCAAAAATATTGCTGGGAATTCCACTACTTATCCTTACACTTATAACAACACTAGCTGGTCATGTTTGTCATTAATAGATGACACTGCAGCCATCAATAATCATTTAGCTAACACTAGCCAACATTGACCCGACTTTACGATGCATTTGTAGACTGTATGGCAACGGCAGTTTGATGTGGTAACTGCAGTCCCATGCTTTTTGCGCCAACTACATGGCATAGACCTACGACAGCAGTGGCCCACTTTCTTTCTGGTGCAGGCTATCTTGTGGTATGCTTTCTCACATGCGTTTCCCTTGAAACCGACAGACCTTTACAGCATTCCAATGGTCCTTGCATGGTGGCACTGTCACAAATTGCAGTTTGCCCAAACTTGCACCATTCACAGCTACATGCCGCATCACGTCACACATAGGGATGTACTATCTGCAGTTTTAAAGCAGGAAAGACTGACGGTGCAGTTTTTGAGAGACTTTGCAAGAACCAATAGGCACAACATATGCAGATTGTTTTGATAATGGTATTGGTCCTTGTCAGGACAGAAATTGCCTTCCTCAGCAGTGCTTTTATGCATGCCTTGCTCCCTAGGCCCCAACCTCATGTTCTCCTCCACCATCAAGGAGTGGGGTCCCAGGAATTTACAACCCCCCCACTTCAGCCCTTCCATGTACGTTTGCTCCAGCGACATTCCCTGTTCAATGATCACCGATAACCTCAAGCACCCATGTTTCACTGAACCTCCATCTTGTTTGGACTCCAAGCAATGTCCATGCCTCTACGGGATTTGATAAATGGCTTTATATGTAATCTGCATTTTATTAAGTAGCAAAAGAACAGTGCACCATACCATAATCCTTTGTACACCTGTGCACCGTACTGCTTGAATATGGATGACTGCAGAGGCAGATTTCAGTTAGCAGGGAGCATAAATTAGTTGACAGCTGCCAATCCAAACAAGATTTGCTTCTTGGGTTTGATTCTGCAAACTTAAATGAAGCTTACGAAAAGAGCAGTTGCCAAAATACAAGGCAGCACAAAGAAATGCAAGTAACCAGATTTTTTTTTTTTTTTGCGCTCATTAGCAGCAGATGAACTATAGCAATATTCACAAACTAAATTCAGAAACTCCTCAGTTAATATTCAGAGTTAAATTCAGAAACTTCTCAGCATTCAGAAACTCCTCAGTTAATGTTATTTGTAACAACTGGTACTGCCAAGGGCCCATCACCATATTTGTGTAATGCATGGAAACGTTATGTAGCCTAACAAAATGTGTTGCTAGGCTAGTCGTGATGCCTCTAGACCTTCTCCAGTGTGGTCAGACTGGCAAGTGAATCCAAGTCCGAGGCACAGATATCTATACATGCAACGCGACACTTGCAATGTTGAAGATTTTGCTACGTGACCTTACCAACTCCTCTAACAAATAGGCTACGCTAGCACTGGAAGAGTGCAGCACTGCTTTAGGCAGAACACAAAGTAAAAGAGGTCAGGCTTGTGACAAATGAGATGCTATACCTTGGTTTCGGTACAAGACTTGTCATAACGTTTCTTGTGGGCGCTGCTCTAGGCACACACGGAGGCAAGTCACTCAGCATTGGCAGTACAGTTGAACCCCTTTATAAGCGGTGCGAGACATACCAGGGAACAGTTTCTGCCTCTTACAAGCAATGTTTTCATTATATGTTCAACCTTTATTTTGACGCAGGCACACTACAACTAAAATAAGCACTAAAGAAGGCTAAAGACTACAAGGCTGTTGCAAAAGCTGTATACTTTACTGGCTCAAATGCCCACTGCAAGCTTGAAGTGCTTCTCTACGTAGTATTCCTGCTGCACATAGTCTCAGTTGTTTTATAGTCGAATGACCCACCATGTTCGTGGAACCTAGAGTTTGGGCCCATTGTTTCCCTTTTCTTCTATAATAGATCAACTGTACTTGGCAGCGAATAGTGCTGTGTTTAACGTTAATAACCTAACATATCTGTTGCAAACAAGACTGCTAATCAAAATTTAAGAGAAACGTGTCCTTCATAACCAACTGAGTCCAAGAGGTCATCTGTCACAAAGAGGTCCAGTTAATGAGAAAGGTAGGGTGGCCAACCATGTTAGTGCATGAAGTCTCTTACACCAAAGTGCATCTTGCACCAGTCTCGTATCACCAGCCAGTCTATACCCAAAGCAGTGTAAAGGCCTCTCCCATAGATCCGCAATTATCCCAGTCCTGTGCTAACTGCTGACCACTTATCCCCTCAATATTCCTGATCTCAGTCTGCCCACCCAACTTTCTGCTGCACTCTGTCTCTTATTAAGGAGTTCAACTGCAAGGCTCACTTCTTGGCAGCATGATAATGCTACGTTTGTTTTTCTGATCTCGTCTTAACATGAAGCAATTAAAGAAAGGCAGCATCAGTTTAGCGCCTAGATGGAAAAGAAAATGTTACGGTTACTATAGCGATGATGATGAGACAGTGGCAGGGTCGAGCAGCTGCAAACTGCAACAGCGGCCAGCGATGGCGCAAGCCTCTCACCTCTGAGGCGTTTGCACTGAGACGAGACTGACGACAGACCTTCAGCGCAGCAAGACCATATAGCGAGCATTCCTGCTAGCATGCGAGACATTAGAAAGTTGTTTCCTATGCTCTTCAAAGAGTGCAGACAACAAACTTTTATGATCAAATGATCACAGCATAAGGTATGTGTGCTTACAAAAAAAAATATGCTGTGACAAATTTTGATGGAACAGATGGCTTACGGGTAATTTATTTCAATTTTAAAGCCTAGACTCACTGCAATAGCCATCAACAAAGCTCCACTTAACAAAGAAAGGCGATGCTGGAAATGTTTAGTCGTGCATGCACGAGAGACTTTTCTCTGCCAATGCTTGTTGTCGCGTCCTTTGCATTCCCCCTACGGGTGCCTGGCGAATAGGAAGCAGGGATACTACAAAAGAGCGCAAGGAGATAGGGCCCCTAGTGCTCGGACGGCACACCAATAGAGAACACATCGGGTTGCTGTCATCACAGCTTCACAAGTCCGTGAGAGTCTACATTCTTCTGTGTCGTCACCCCCGAGTTCTTCGCTCTTTTGGCACATTTTTGAAATCTTGAAATGCACTACATGAATGGTGTAATAATAACTTACAGGCACCACGATTGTGCACATGTTGGTCGTTGTCATGCTCCCTAACAAACACATCTTTTACGAATTATAATAAGACTGCCATGGAACATTTTGGTGTATATGGAACATTTTGGTGGTCCTTTAACAGATTACGTGGGAGGTACCTTACACCTTCTCTTGATTAGCAGAGGTTTGCAACAAGGCTTGCTTAGTTAAGGAGGCCTTCAAATGTTGAGCACTTTCAGGTACACGAGATTACCACATGGCTCATGTCACAATAAGTGACAGCTCGTTGTGCCACTCCACCGAGATGACACAAAAAAGAAAAAGCGAGGGTTACAAATTTTCCGACAGTTTTATTGTTTTTTTTTTGACTGCCAACACTGATCGAAGATGTACTTACAGGCTTAACAAGATACAAAAGACGTGCTGGCCCATCGTTATGTACAGCTTCCGAATCGAGCAAAAGCAGCGCTGAGGAGTGTAAATCTCAAAAAAAGAAATCTGTACTTTCACATACATAAAACACGTTACATAACATTACAGGTAAACCTAACTGCACGTATAATGTCCTGGTGCAGTTCCACATTTTTTTTTTTTCTGTTTTTCACTCTGCTTCAAGGTTTCGCACACACTTTGCACACCGAGGCTAAAAGGTGCTACAGACCACACCGTCTCAAATGTTGCGTCAGAGTCCTCTTTAGCTTTCACGAATACACACACACAGATTTATGCAGGCGTACACCACACACTCACTTCATACCGCAAAAATACGTCCAGCAGAACTTGATCCCTGTCAGCTGGAGCAAAAACAACACAAAATACTCGAAGTAAAACAAAAGAAGCTTTGTCCTTCCGCCGTGGGCTGGAACACTTGTCGTCCGCAGATGGCTTCTGGCAGACAACGCCCTCTTCACCTCGCAGAAGTTGGCAAATTCCAGCAGGCCGCTTACGGAAGGAGACTATAGAAATCTCTTAACGGAGCTGGTGACGTATCCACCAAAATGTTCCGAACGCCCCGCCCATGTGCGCACGTGCCTTCGGTACAGAAGTGAGGACGACAAAAGCAATGGCACATGAGCCAAGCGCTGTGCTGTCGTGTGGTTGAGTCAAGCCGGTTCTAATGGTGCCGCCGGTGACCATTACTGCATCTTCTTTCACTTCTTCCGCCTTTCACTTGTCACCGGATGAATCTGTGTTGCACCAGTCGAAGACAAAAAGAAAGTCAAGGAAACGCTCAAAGACAGTCCAGCACCGAGGTCAATAAAACTAGAAAATGGTAGAAAGTCTGATTGAGTGTAACCAGCGACAGAAGTTTACAGGATGGGATATTTGTAAAACAAAATTCCTGCTTAGCATGGGTACGGACGGATTCTCCAATTAGAAGTAGTAGGCTGTTGTAGTTGCACAGTTGTGCATTAACTTACAAGCATCAGGATTCATCAGAGCAGTGAATCACAACTGCTGTGAAGTCCACATCTTGTAAACTTGCCAGCTAAGACCACATTAAGAGAGTTGGTAAAAGCCTCTAATAGTGTCATCGCTATCATGAAATGGCACTGGAGCGCATTTTGTTTCAAGTTCGCATTCGTTCATTTGTAGTGAATCTGTTTTTAATTAAATGCAAATGACGGCAATGCCAGTTTTGTTATAAAGCATATGGCAAGGGAGAGTTATTTGTGCACTGAAAATAATCGCATCAGCTCATTTTGGAATGCCTTAGGCCTGTATTCATCAGTGATGAAAGTAAAGGGACCTCCAGTTGCATTTGACAGGAAAAAGGATTTACGGGCGAAAATAGGAAAGTATCCACACCTCTAATACAAGCTTGCAGGCTTTCTAAGCAAAGCAACTTCCTGTCAGCTCAGCTCGTGACAACGACCAATGGTTCTTTTATTAGCATGCAATCAAAGTGTGCAGATAAGTGATCATTAAGCCGTAAAAACTGAATCACAGAAGAAACGGAACTGCTCAAAGAATGAATTTCTTAATCTCCATCTCTTTCTTAACTTCTAAATCTGTGAAGGCTAGTAGTACTTGTCTCGTTCTTTTCCAATTGTCAACACAGGAACATTCCACAGTATTATCTTAAAGCAATACATTCAGGGGCATTTTTATTTTAAACCCACAAAAGTTGGGTATGCCTTAGATTTGAATAAACAGGATAGTAATAATAGGTATGGCGCTAAATCGACGGGACACAGACACGACAGAACACACACTAGCGCCACTGTCTCACCTGTGTCCCGTTGATTTAGCGCCATACCTATTCCTTCAAGAAAACATCTAACTAGCTCAACAACATGTCCTCTTGAGGATAGTAGTAATGGCCTGCTTCCTTGGCACCTTGGGGGCATCGGCTCTATTTCCACATAGGCTGTGGAATTTTCTTTTGAAAACCATGAAGTGACTGCTTGCATGCACCTCTATAAGTACTTTGACGTCAATTACAGCTCGTGTGATTATGTCACCTATGAGGTTAAGTGATGACATTATGATGCCATCATGCCATTACCGTTCTTTACCAGCATGTCCCCAAGTGCCTCTGATGTTACACCATCATTGGACAACTAGCACCTGCAGCTTATGATTTACCTAGTTAAACCATTGCTGTGCATTACCAGCATGCAACAGAGCAAACTAACTTTGTCCTTAGATTCGTTGCCGCTCACCGTTCACTAATCACAGGTTATCTTCCCGCTGAAACTACATAGAAGAACCTCTATTTTTAACCTCTGTATAATGAAGCGGCAGCAGGAGACACCCTTAATATAGTGAATTCTCCCCTACCAACAACCTAAACTAGAAGAGAAGCTCAGAGGAAGATGGATGCTTGAATCGATGAACAGATCGCAAAATACGATTTAGAACAGGCAGTGTCGCAGGAGCCAATGTTTCGACAAGTGGACTCGTCTTCGTCAGGGCACTGACGAAGACAAGTCCAATTTTCCAAAAGATAGTGTATCCCTTAAAGCACAAACCAATATAAGCCTTTAGAGTGGAGTACAAGTGCTGCAATGACTGGCACTTCCAGGAACAGTTAAATGAACCTTGCAGTCTACACATGTAACAGGCAACTGCCAATCAGTGCACTATCACGCACTACAATTGCTCCATTTCTGGTTTCTCACTATGGTCAGCAAACAGCACAGCCATAACTGTGATAGATCAAGGCCCCCACAAAACGCAGAGCTAAGAAAAACATGCGAAAGTTGCACAGAATCGAAGTGTTGAAAAAGCTGGGTGAGGGGAGTTAACACAGAGGCTGAAATAAACAAACTGAAGATTTTTATCTCCAGTTGCATTAAAATGCTGCCTGTAGGCTGTTGCAATCGAAACCATAGATATTTATACGAGTTAACACCTGTGCGTACATAATCACTTGTAGCTTTTTCTAAAGCGTTGTTAAAGATCATCACTGGATTACATGAAATGCAACAACAAACATGAGCAACACCGTTGGAGTTGTACCCTGGAATAATAGTCTTTCAGCAATATGCTTGCGAATCCTCTTACAAAAAAAAGAGGGGGGTGGAAGGATCTACACAACCGATTCATTCTGCTTCATTTTTGTTTGTGGTTTTGCAAGAACACTGCATTACAGTACAGCCGCTACATAGCGAGTGAAACTGCAAATGTAGTAAAACTTCCTGCTGCACATATTGTAGCTTGTTTTGCTCTAGCAGATCAAATTAGTAGATTTACGTGCAGCATGGTGCAGAAAAGCACTGTAACTCTCTAGAGTGTGTTTTGGAACACATTAGCGCACAATAGTAAATGTGCCACATTCTTACTTAAATCGGAGCCTGTGGATATGACACATCCTCGAAAGAAATTACTCCAGAGTATAGCTCCTAAATGACAAGGTGAGTACATACGACGTCAAACTGGCACCAAATGTCAGTGCAAGCACGCTGCGTTACGCGCTGTAGAAAGCAGACAAGACTAAACAAGCGAGGTCAATGTCCCAGGCAGGAATGAGCTCCACATGCAGGAGGATGCCTTAAGCTGGGCGGGTTTTGCACGCATGCAAAGGGATCACATGAGACAATGACGGGTTTGGGAATGAGAGAAGGTATTGCTGTAATGGCCAGGTGTCAAGGAATGTTTGTAGCCAGCACCAAATGGCTTCTGACAACAGTGACAGGTTAGAAAGCCAACTGACAAACTTTGCTTCTTGCTTCACTATGAAGACATACTAATTTGAAATCTTTCCCCAACATCTACTTACCAGAGGGCATTTGCCGCCCACAAAGCATTTGTACGGTTGGGCCAACTCTTGTTACTACATAGTAAGGTTACATATCGCCTAAATAGAGTTGTCGTATCTAAATGTTTATTATAAACGTATATTCATAACACTGCAGTAATGCCAAGACCATTCATTTATTTTGTTATAACCAATGATTTGCCATGTCCATATTCACTATATTGAGGCTTTGATTGCATGTAGGATGGCCACAAATGACAATGTAGATGTTCTCTATGTACTACATGCACATCTCGTTTGTGTCTAGTCTGCAACAATGGCTTTAAACAGCATGGACTGCACACTTTCCCCAAACTGCCACTCCCCAAGAAATAACTCCCGATTGTTGCAGAAGCTAACATTGCGCGCAGAGATAATGCACGAGAGGTTCTCTCTGGATTCCTTATTGTAAGTACGTGCCCTGAAATAGAAGGCCAAATCTGGCAAGGTGATGTTTAACTCGATAACTCCCCTCCACCCCGCAACTTTACATTCGATAACAGTGTACTAGCGCAGCCGACTAGTACTGTACAGCTAGCCTCACCACATGTTCCCTGTGAACTACTCAAGTGACTGCTTACTGGGCATGCATTTACGTTTCACATGTGAGCCTTACTGCCACAATATCGAGTATATGTATGTAGTATGCTATTGACTGAACACTTCGCAGTATTCCTGCTCAGCAAGCTTCACACTATGCTAGTTTCGTGCATAAATTTTTTGTAGAGAGCTGTCTTGCAAGGACATTTCCACCCCGACTTGTGACGCGTACACTAGGCGTATCTCCTCGCAACAGTTACCTGCCTGCGGGCAATGCCAGACGTTATTTCCCAAAGTAAGTGTGGCCGTTCTGGGATATCATCAGCATCTGCCTAGTAAGGTAGCAAGTGTTACTTTTAGAACAATCCTTTTTCTAAGTAGTTTTGCAACTGATGTACTATTCCAAGACCAACTAGCAGGTCTATATGTCTACCAGAAAACTACACCCTTCTGCTCCGTAAAGCTACTTGCGCATGGCGGGTAGCATTTAACAGTTAGCACCATCCAGTTTGCTTTAAAAAAAAGAAAAGAATTGTATACTATGGCGAGATTTACTTCAAAGTGCCTTTGTTACTAAGAACGTAACTCGGAGCCACTGTGGAACGCACCTTGGCGCAAGGGGAGCAGCAGAGGGCGCCTCAATCGCACTTCTGCGACATTGGCGGAAACTCGGCGTCATCGTTGAGGCGCAACGCGGTGTTGGTCGGAGGCGACAGAGACACCCTTCCAGCAGCATCTGTGCTCAATGTTTGAGAGAGAGAAAGTCACAGGTACCACAAGAGGTTGCGCAACTGCTGCTTGGTAGTTGCACACGTGCTACGGCTTGTAAGACCCTGAGCAACCATCATGACTAAGTAATCGTACTGTAGTCTCCACTTGTACACTGTATGTTCAGTGGCAGCAACTAAAGGTTGTGGTGTATTGTTGTGAGACATGATATAGTGAGAAGGCTATGGCACCGACGTTTCTTAATAAACATATCTTGCAAATTTTATGTGTCAGGATGCGCCTTCTGGTGTTCCTATGTAGTAACCTCTAAATCCTGGGTTCGACTCCTGGCTTTCAGCTTTACGTCTCTTAAAGGGCCCCTAAACAACCCCGAGGTGTAAAATTTGTTTTAAAGATATAACTGTGCTCCTGTGCGATGTGAACATGCTCCCGCAAGAATATTGAGAATAGATGCAATAATAAAGAAGTTACACGGGTTTAAGTGGCCGCTTGCGTCGGTTTCGTTTTCTCGGTCGGCCTCCCCACCCTTCTCTGCCATGGAGAGGGTAGGGGGCGGCGCGCCGTCGAGACTCCGCCCACTTTTGACACGTGACCAGACGTGATCATTTGACGTCATTGACGCTTGCGCTGCGGAACCGGTTGCTCCCGTTCTAGAAACGTTGGGTTGCTCCTGCGCTCACGCCGGTGGGATGGCCAGGGGACCTGACAATAGACGTTTCCACCAATCAACGAGATACAACTACGCAAAGTTGTTCGCAGTACAAGATGATGACACCTAGGATGCGAGCGTGACTGGTCAGTCGCCGGAAAGAAGCGCGGGAATTGTTTTTTGAAATACGGCGTCTGTGTGGCGCGCAGCGCTGTCATATTCGCAGAATGTGATCGCCGCAACCTTCTCTATGATTGAGTTAGCTTGTTTGGCTGGCTTTGAAAAAAAGTAGGAGCCTGTTTAGTGGCCCTTTAAGCAATAGCTAAGGCCTCCTAGTAATTTTAAAAGCACAATTACTGCATCTCGAAGACCGTTAACCTCCGGAGAACTGTTCAGCAAGGGCGGGTGATCACTGCATAGCCGATAAAATCACTTTCCCAGAGCAAAGTAGCCTGATGTATGACATAAGCTAGCATGTATACTGCTTATAATGCACCAGTGGGGATGGAACTGATGGCATTTGTTGCACCAATTTTTCCAGGGTTTATTTTAGTGCAGTTAGCCTTTCCAAATATTTGTAAGCTATTCATAAAATATTCGTGCTTACGAATAACGGCCGTTCGATTCGAAGACTGAATCGAATAGCATGGTACTGAATTCGATAGTGAAGACTTCAAATATTCGCACACCCCTATTACAAATGCATTTTGATTTCTAGGGTTTTACGTCCCAAAACCACGATTTGATTACGAGAGATGCCGTAGTGGAGGGCTCCAGAAATTTTGACCACCTAGGGTTCTTTAACGTGCACTGACATCGCACAGTACATGGGCCTCGACATTTTGCTTCCACTGAAATGCAGCCGTCGCAGCCAGGATTTGATCCCGCAGCCCTCAGGAGCAGAGTACCATAGCCACTAGACCACCGTGGCGGGGCAACAAATGCATTTTAACGAATTATCAGATGTAACAAAGTTATTTCAATGTACCATTGTATTGCTATGAAGTTCGACTAACAGTACGGCAGCTCCTGTGCCTTTTATACTGAAAAAAAAAAAAAAAAATCGCGTCTTTAAGGCCTACCCTTCTTATTTACCCTATAAATACAATGCATTCGGCAGCAGTGGCGGCGTTCTAGGCACAAGCTGAACCATTTCTTCTGCGTTTTGCAGCTTCGCCGTGCAGCTGGGTCGACTGAAACTACTGCGCATCATCACACACGTGCCATTATCATCGACTGCCCCAAAGAAGCAAGCACAATCTGCAGAACACCAGGAGGCGACAGATTCCGGGACCGTGCGATCTCCGGGACCACGTGGCCATCTGCATATATAAATACTGCCACTTCACCGAGGATTGCATTCGGCAGCAGTGGCGGCGTTCTAGGCACAAGCTGAACCATTTCTTCTGCGTTTTGCAGGTTAGTGGGGCTCTTCTCAGAGCATAAAATTGGTTCTAGTCTTGAATAGCTGCCACTGCTGCCCGGTGTTTAGTATATGTAATTTTTTATGTGATTTTCTTCGTGTTGTCGGTAGTAACTAACATGAACAAGGAAGTTGCGAGACTGATCAATGATTTCAAAGATGAAATCAGAAATGAGTGGAAGCAAATGAAAGAAGCGTTAGAGCGAGGCATCCGATCAGAAGAAAGAAATTTGCGCGCTGAAATTGATGAAATGAAGAAGAGCATGGATTTCTTCAGCAAGACCCTAGATGACACCAATGAAAAACTGGTGGCAACTTTAGCGGAAAATAATGCGCTGAAGAAAGAAAACTGTGTGCTACAGCACAAGGTTTCTTCCTTGGAAAAGAAACTGGCGGACTGCCAATCAGGCCTCTTGCAGTCTGAGCAGTACTCCCGAAATCGAAATTTGGAAATTAAAGGAGTAACCGAAAAACCGAATGAAAACCTTGTTGAAGTGCTCCAAAAAATTGGAGAGGTAGTTGGCGAGACTGTAACCCCTGAGGACATTGACGTCTGCCACAGGGTTCGAACAAAGCAGGCAGGTCAAACCAATATAATTGTTCAATTTCAACGGAGGGACAAACGCGATCAACTGCTTCAGAAGTCGCGCAAGAAAAGGCTAACAAATGCATCCCTCGGTTTACCTACTGAATCTCCTGTGTTTGTAAATGAACACCTTTGCCCCGAAGTGAAGAAAATGCTGGGAATGGCAATAGCGCGCAAACGGGAACACAGCTGGAAATTTGTGTGGACGAAAAATGGCACTATTCACGCACGCCGCACAGAGACTTCGCCTGTTGTCCGCATAATGCGTGAAAGCGATTTGAACAAGATAGCGAACACATAATTCACAGAAACTCCAATATATTCATGCCCAGAATAGAAATGGCGCCTTCAGGCTATGTCAGTCCAGGCGACATCATTATGAAGCACAACATTACTAACAAAGAAAAACTGCTAAAAATTATGCATCTAAATGCAAGGTCACTGTTGAACAAAACGGATGAGGTCACTGTGCTAATAGAATCATGTAACGTCAATTTTGAAGTTTTGATGTTTACTGAAACCTGGTATAATGATGACTCAGAGTACTATGCACTTCAAGGATACGAACACTTCAATGTAAATCGTAAGGAGGGCAGAGGTGGTGGCGTTGCGATTTTAACTTCTTTAAAAGGTTATGATATTCTTCGGGAATATAGCGTCGCTACCGAAAATTACGAAGTTCTATGCATTAAAAAAGAAAAGACGGTATTTGCGGTTTTATATCGACCCCCTAATGCCAGCCACTCTGACTTCTTTCAGTTTTTAGACAATCTGCTGTTATTTGTAAATGAAAATGGCTTCCTACTTACACTTGGTGGGGACTTTAATATCGACATGACGACCAGTTCAGCAGCTACTACACAGTTTTTGTCAATCCTGGAGTGCAATGACTTCTACAGTGCAATCAAATCACCTACGCGTGTAACCGCTACTACGTCATCGTTACTAGATACTTTCATAATAAACTCGACTATCGATAACTCAAAATCGGGAATCATAAGCCATGACATCAGTGATCACATGCCCATATATCTTTTCCTCGAAAGAAAGATGTCAACTAAAAGCACGTTCACTGGTAATGCAACGTACCGCAAGATATCGGCTCAGTCACTTGACAAATTCCGAGAAGCTGTGCGCGAAACAGACTGGACTGACATATTTTCCATTAAGGATGCCAATGAGGCATATGACAAGTTTATGAACTAAACTAAAAATGCTTTACTTTAAATCATTTCCGATTCAGAGCTACCGAAATCAAAAGCCATCGCGCAAGCCCTGGATTTCTAAAGAATTCGTAAGACAAATCAACAAAAAGAATAAACTTTACCAGTGTTTTGTCGAGTCAAAGGACTTGTCGAAGTGGAAAGAATATAAACAGCTTAGAAATAAATTAAACAAAGAAAAAGAAAAGGCAAAAAATGACTACTACACGCGTATATTTAATAATGATTGCATGCGCAAAACTAACAAAGTATGGGAAAAAATAAACGATACACTAAATCGCAGGCCAGCCACTACACGAATAGATACACTGAATATCGATGGTACTTCTATAGGCGGCACAGAACTTGCGGACCTATTCAATGATTTCTTTGTGAAAGTGGGATGCGTAGATCATGATATTCAGCCCACACTGCACCTAACCTCGTTAAGGGAGTCTCTATTTCTAAAGCCTACTAACATTTCTGAGGTGATTTCGACATTTTTATGTCTGAAAAATAGCCGCAGTAGGGATATGGACGATTTAGAAATCAGACCAATTAAGTATGCCATAGACCTTCTAGCTCCTGTTATAACGCACATTTTTAACGCGTCCCTGTCGACTGGAGTTTTCCCTCGCAATATGCAAGTAGCGCGAGTAATAGTTATACATAAAGGGGGTGATAAAAACAATATTGGCAACTATAGACCAGTTTCTATTCTTCCTATATTATCGAAGGGCCTCGAAAAAATTATCAACGTCCGTATTGATAATTTTTCGCAAAAACATAACTTGCTAACTGAATGTCAGCACGGTTTTCGAAAAAAACGATCTACGGAAAGTGCATTAAATATGCAAAAGGATCTCATTCTTCAGAACATTGAAAAAAAGCTTCTAACGTTAGGGTTATACTTAGACTTTAGCAAAGCTTTTGATAGAGTCAACCACCAACTGTTGCTTACGAAACTAGAACGATACGGTTTCCGAGGAATAACACTTGAACTTATTCGCTCTTATTTAAAAAGTCGACATCAGTTTGTTGAAATTAACGACAACAGGTCACAAACAAAACCTATAACAGCGGGTGTGCCTCAAGGTAGCATCCTTGGCCCGATATTTTTTCTTTATTACATTAATGATATTGTAGAAATTAGTGATATGTGTAAGTTTGTCGCATATGCAGATGACTGCTCCATTTTCTTTACAGGAAAAGACTTAGAAGAAATAACGCCTATAGCTAGCACTGTCTGTAACAAAATTCAACGCTGGTCAAAGGCAAACTGCTTGATTCTCAATGAAGCCAAAACAAAATGTGTCATTTTCCGTGCCCAAGGAAGTTCTACTACATTCCCAGATAACATTGTTCTAGGTCCGTATACGATTACCATTACGTCCTCTATGAAAACACTCGGAGTTATATTCACAGCGCACATGTCTTGGAATGATCATGTTGGCAATATTTGTGCAAAAGTGCGAAAAGTTGTTGGTCTTTTAAATCGCTATCGAAATACATTACCCTATAAAATTAAGCGCCTCATTTATCATGCTCTCTTCCACTCACACCTCACTTACTGCTCACTCATATGGGGTAACACCACCGCACAAAATATTCGGATGCTGGAAACACTTCAAAAGAGAGCAGTTCGAGCCATTGCAAATGTTTCTTTCTCCGAACATACGGAAGAGCTTTTCCGGCAAATTAAAATAATAAAAGCTGGTGACATTTGGAAACTGAAAACTCTGCAATGCTACAAGAGTGCTATGCTAGGAAAAATAGATTCATTTCTAACCCTCGCAGATCTACAAGAAAATAAAAGTACATATTCATATCGCCGTCAGGCCCCATGGCAAATCCCTTTTTCGCGTACTAATTATGGACAACAGCGCCTTTGCCATACACTGCCTTCCCTGCTTAATCATTTCAACAAACAAAGTGTTGATGTGTTACCGCTAAACAAAAATAAAATGTTGGACTTGTTCCTGTAGCTATGGATACTATGTATGCGTGTTTCTCGGTTGTACTTTGTAGTTGCTGTATACTTGTTTTCATTTATACACTTCCCTTCCTTTCATCCCAATGTTCATGTTATATTCAGTTGAAATGTTATTATTTCTTTAATGCTTTACACTTTGTAACATGCTTTCTTCCATTGTTTTGAAACCAACATCACCACTGTCTGCCTGGGGGACCGGAGCTTTGTCAAGCCGAAGAACTTTCGGCTTTTTCTCCGGTTCTCCCTTTTTCACCTTATGTATGAAATGGTGAAAATAAAAGATTTTTGATTGATTGATTGAAGTTGCTCAGTGCCTTGCACGCCTCAGCACTTCTTTTTGCCTTTCACGTTACAACTTCAAAAATTTGTTGCGCTGCTGTGTTAGACGCTGCCGCATCCGCCGCCACCGCAAAGACGCTGCCAGAGAAGAGGGGTCCCCATCATCTGGTGTTGCCCCCTGGGGGAGGCAGAAGGTTCCACGGAGGAGGGAGGCCTCGGAATCTCTGCCGTCACCCTGGGGCCAAGCTTGCTGTGCTGCTGTTAACGAGGCCAGGGCCAACTTTCCCGGCAGGGGAGGGAAGGGGAGGGGGGGGTCGCAGGGGCAGGTTTTGGGGGGGAGAGGAAGCACAGGGAAGGCAAGCAGAGGAACAGCCAACAAAACTGTGCAAGCGGGCTTTTTGCGCACATACACACGCACACACAAAAGGGTCAGAAAATTGGCAGGCGATTATGACTGAGACACACTAGTGCGAAATTTCAGCGCTGCTGTTCAGCCATTCTGATAATGCAATGATGCCAAGAATTTTAGACATGTATGTAAAGCACTGGCTGAGCACTGTATTATGATCACGAAACGCAGGCCCCCTTCTATGCCAACTTTCTTTTTAGCCTTTGCACAAAGTCGTCTTTTTTTATTTTTATTTTTCTGCTAGTGCACGGGTGGTCCACATGTGCTTATTTCTCTCACACGGCATTGCTTTTTCCTGCGCACAGGCTACGCTTGGTTACGCTGAGGCCAATAGTGCCGCAAAATCCAACAGGCACACGAGAGGTGGGCTCTAAAACAGAAAGCAGCAAACCCATAAGCCAATTACTGCGGTCCTCAACAGACATGGCCAATGAGAGACGGAAGGGGTATTCAGTGATAAACTGTGGTTAAACAAGAGACATACTGGGCTCGAACCAATGTTCCAAATGTTTAAAACATTAGTTCCAGACATGGACATCCCCATGACCAGTGCTGGGTATGCCTCAATATCTCTGCAAATTTTTGTCCCATTTTGATAGGTATGCACAGTGGTACAAATGTTGGCTTAGCAATTGGGGGCTTCTGACCACCGAAGAACACTTTCACAACTGTACTTTGGATAGGCATTTTTTTTTTTAAACGGTCTCTCCCGATTTCCCACAAGACCCAGAAATTAACAGATATTCCCTGAATGCCACGGGTTATTTCTTGTTCAGTTGAACAAACAGCCTTAGCTTAGAAAGCAAGCAAAGAGTGGTCTAAGCCGATAAAAGCATGCAGAAGCGCTCTGACTGCACTGAGCTTTGCAAGCCTGATGCAGCGCTGCACTGAATTAGATCTTAGGTGACATACATTACCAGCCCAGAAAGTGACAAACCTATGCACAAATGCGGCTATGCAGCTGTGATGCAGCATTTTACCAGAACTGTGTCAAAGTGTCGTGGAGCAGTTCCAACTGTTCTAGAAATTGTACGATTGTTCCAGCTTTGTGTGGGGCAGCATGCTGTGTTAATCTGTGCAATAAACTCAACACTGGCCAATAAACCACTTCTCAGAAATATTTTTTTTTTACTGTACGTTATCCAGTTTATAAATGGCAAAACTTTCCTTCACTTACATATATATACTTTGTTAAAAAGGTGCGTGAAAGTGCAACCAAGAAGAAATGTAGCCTCTAAATTTGTGACTCTGCAAGATGTTATCCGTACCATACAAGTGCAAGCTTAAATGAATGCCTGCGAAGTTCACCTTATACCCCAGTCACAATCACTGGTTACACAAATGAATGTGGCAGTTGTCTTGGTGGTACACATTATGCAGTAGAAAAAAAAAATATGATGCAGCGCACTCCAAAAACAGTCGCAACCTCTGGGAGAGTCTTTGTGTCACGCAACAATACTCTCAATCAATCTAGCATGTCTTTTCCTGCTTTAGCACTGAGCACCTACATCAAGCGTAAACCAGCATTCTTGACATTAAAGTCGCGACCATAGAGTTTTCAAGAGGGGAAACGCAAACAAGCTAGACGACTGCTATTGTTGTGGAACAAAAAGACTCCCCAAAGGGTGCTAACCATGTGTACAGGTCACACCCGATTGTCAAGGGCTGAAAACCAAAGCCGCAGATGGTGCACATGCATTTGCACATAAAGGTTCTCTGAATGCATGACGATGTGCCGCCGGAATTCGTCCTTGGCTTTAACACTTGGGAAGACCCAGAGCAAGCCACATTCATGATGTCAAGTCCCCCTGCCTTGACTATAATGCTTGGCATAATGCTATTCCGAGGTCAAAAAATGTTCCAGTGCACAAGCTATAATCTTCTCGGGAGTCAAACCTCTCTATGGAGGAATGGCAATGTAAAGCTGTGGGGCACTCCGAAACGTGCATTATCTCGTGCGGTCTAAAATCTACCAGTGCTGCTATGCTTCGCTGCGCAACCATGTACTTCTGGAAATGGTGCAGCCCTCTCTCAGAACAGTTGCAGATAAATTGACAGGACAGGGAAAAGTGGTGCCCAAGCTCTTCCAAGGTGCAAGAAAGTCAGGTGCCAGAACGTGCAGAACGAGAGACATAGGCCTAAAAGTTCAAACTGCAGGTGTCATGTGCAGCATCACGCGAAATCGCTGGCATATCTTGTCTCAATCTGGTCAACGTGTACGTACTTCCCATTGCTACGCTAGCCTCCATAGTCAGATCCAAGTTATCTTAATTGGCTACTATTTGAACAATTGGTACGGATAAAATGAAGGAATTCACATTCAGAAGCTTAATATGAACCTTGTCATTTTTGTAAACACCTGCAGTAGGTGATGTTGCAAAATAAATGACCTGTTGGTTTTGTTGCCTAGGTGTCTTGCAAAGACTGACATGTTTAGAACGAGTTCAAAAATGACTTTTTGTACGCTTTCACCTCGTTTCTGCCAAACCCAACACGAAGGAAACCTTTAATCATTACTTGTCCATGGATGAGATCATTATGCATGCCAAGTCTATGACAGATGGCACACTTCAAAGTATGTGGTCTACTAAAGGTGACATATTTCAAACAGGGGAGCCAGAAGACTACCATGAAGCAAATACCTGCACATAATAGACTTCAAATGAAAACAAAGTAGGCAACGAAAAACAAAAAGACTGCAAAAAAGGAAATAACCCAGGGCCAGGATGAAGTTTTCCTCCCGTAAGGGGCTAAGCTGTCTGAGAAATCCACATAGATTTCATTGTAGATTTGTGCCAAGAACGTGTAGATGCAAATCTCATAGCTCGTAAGAATTCACAAGACCACGAAGAGAAATGTTTGCGAGAAAGGAAAGCAAGGCAGGGGGGGAAGTAATGATGTATGAAAAATGAAAGTGTCTGGGAAGCGAAGCAAGAAGGGATGTGTGCAGCAATGCAAGCAAGCAAGCAAGCGATCAAGCCAAGCCAAGCAGACAGCAAACGCCAGCAGTCCCAGAGATGAAGCCAAGCCAAGACGAGCCAAAACCAGGAAAGATGAGGCAGGGCTGCAGAGTACAGCAGTAATAAAAAAAGGGTTTTGGGAAAGCCTACAGACCTGCCGGAGTATGGTCCTGATAACCTCGCACTACCGCAGCGTAGCTCGACAATCCTGCGCGCCAAAGACACACACACGCATGGAGCTTGGCCAATAAGGGCACGCCGTTCTTGTAAGGGCGCGGGCAAACAGCAGCAGTAGCAGACGGCACGCAGCACTCGACTGCGCACCTGGCATCTCCGACACACATTCTACCCCCAATCCACCCCTTTTTTTTCCCTCGCTCTATATTGTCACTCCATGTGTGTGCCCATCCAGTCATCCTTCTATCACAAAACATACACCCAAAAGGCAACACAAAGAATACAGTGGTATCATGCTAATAGCATGGGTTCTCAAGGAACCCTGCCCATACTTCAAGCAGAACAGTTGCTGTCACCATTCCCCACAATTACTGGAGTTATCAGGTGCCTGAAGAACGAAACTTACCATATTGGATTCCTCACTTTGGAGAGAGAAAGAGAAAAATATCTATGCACATACTCCATACAAATTCATATCAGGCAATCATTTGATGATGTCCCTCAGGTTCCTATCCAATAAAAAACTGAAACAGACTACCGTATTTACACGATTGTAGGTCGACCCTTTTTTCAAATTTGACAATCCATAGTTGGGGGGTCGACTTAGAATCGAAGTCAAACCGTGTGCCGCTAGTAACGGCAAGAGAAACGAGAAGTTAGGGGTGCTGCTAGGTGGTGACAGCTTTGCGCCCTCGTTTGCATGGTCACGGCCGAAGCGTAGCGTATTAATTTACCATTGCCTACATTCTGGCGCAAGTAAAGGTGATGCCGACTTTGAAAGTTGGCGTTCCCGATCTGTGCCCTTTGGCCACCATACCTAGAGCGGCTAACCTCCCACCGTCGTGTTCGGAAGTGTATTAACGTGAATGCACGGCGCTACGTTAGCGCCGTGCATTGAATCAAAGGACTCGCTAGTACTCATTTTGTTTATTTGAGACGAACAAAACGCTTCTTGAATGCGAGTAACGTACTCACGAATAAATGGAAATCGCGAGTGGCCACTTCCATATGCCGCCATGTTTGGTTTGGTATCGCACGGCAGCCGCTGCCGGAGTCATCTCGCAGCGAATGTGTCCTCATAATTGCGAATAAAGTTTCCCACTCAACCCACATGGTTATTGCGCGTTTTTATACAAAAGCTGTTCTTTTTTAAAATCTACCAAGCGCGCATGGCTCTTGTGGGAGCATCAACCATTGATGGAAGAGCCAACGTATAGGGGGTACTGGTAGTTGACGGAAGAGCTTCGCTTTGTGTGGTACAATTTTCAAAGCGGCCGTGTCGCCGCGTGCGTCTGTTGTGCTGAATCGTGCCATCTGTCATGAGTGCCCTGGGCCCCAAGAACTATCGGCGCTCGTTCACAGCAGCGTTAAAACGGGCTGCTATTCTCCATGCCGAGGAGACTAACAACTGCGCAGCAGGACGCAAGTTTCGGATCAGTGATCGTGTGGTGCGGCAGTGGCGGGTTCAGCGTGAGGAAATCTCATGCGACTCCAAGCGCCGTGGCTTTCGCGGGCCAAAGTCTGGACGCTTTCCGGAGCTGGAGAAGAAGCTTGCGGCATACGTGACTGATTTACGCGATCGATCGCTGTTGGTCACCTGTGATATGATCACGCAACAAAACAAGGCCGTGTCTATGCTTCTGAGGCAGGGATAGCAAAGGCTCAGTTCAAAGCTAGTAGGGCTTGGGCATTGAAATTTATGAAGAGGGCAGGCTTTTCTCTGCGTCGATGCACCAGCATGTGCCAGAAGTTGCCGGCCGCATACGAGGAAAAGGTCCTCGCCTTCCATAAGCACTTCCTTTAACTACGTGACACCCGGCAGTATTTGCTTGGCCAGATCGGCAGTGCTGACCGAACACCCGTATACTTCGACATGACCAGCAATACAACAGTGATCGTGAAGGTCACTACACAATACGACAGTGACCGCGATGTGAACCGTGCTCGATTTTTTTTTTTTTTTGAGGGATGCAATTTTAGGGGGGTCGACCTACATTCGAGTCGACTTACAATCGTGTAAATACGGTAGCTGTTCCAAGTATTGTAAGAGAAGGTGCTCCCTTTTACCACAGGTAGCAAGGTGTAATACACTAGCTGCTCTATGTCCGATAAAATGCAGCCCCTTCCAACACATAGTAATGCCCAAAAGGAATTAGAAAACTAGGCTTGTGCAAATACTGCTTTTTAGGTTTGAATAAAATTTGCAGTGGGTGATAAGTACCGTATTTACTCGAATCTAACGCGCACCTTTTTTCCGATAAAACGGGTCCAAAAGTCGCATGCGCGTTAGAATCGAGTGCGAACGAACGACACCGTTACCATATCGCCGTCGGCGTCAAAATGGCCGCCTCCTACGAGGTTTGGGCGCTGTCGAACGGTCACCGGCTAAAAAACGAACTAGCGGCGCGGCGGTCTTTGGCGCGCATAGTTTCTGTAGTTCATATGTCGCCGCCGATCCCGCGCTGAACGACGCACATGATGCATAGGCCGATGATACTCGCTGCGCCGGCTTGGCTGTCTTGCGGCCAAACAAAGTCGCTACGCCGCCGGTGCAATCTCCGCCGCACAGCTTTCGGTAGCGTTCGCGGGTAACAGTAACAGGAGATGTTTCCCATCACCGCACGCAAAACGGCTCATCATCGCATTTCTCCCTCACATCTGTGCTGAGCCTAAGTCACCTGAGCCTCTCAGTCGTGCGCGCTGCATGACGTCCGAGATTGCATCACGGCAACCTCGGAGACCACGCCCCGCTTATCTGCGCCAGCTTATCTGAGGGGACTGCGATAGCACGGAGGAATGCAGTACTGCGGCCGCGCCCGTCAACGTTTGGAAGTTTTATCGGCACGCAGGATTTATGAATCGGAGCACCGAACGTGTTCGAGACACCACGGATCGTGTGAAGCGGGAAAGCCATAGCGCGGCCGTTCGAGGGACTGCGGGGATTCAAAGTTGGCGGTGCGTTTATTATGCGAGTGCGTTCATTACGCGAGTACGGCATTTATTTTTATAAACATGAGAAGGTTGATTACTAAGGACCTTTCTTTCCGCATCACGAAAAATGGGAGCGCAATACAATCGATGTTTCACTTTTTTTTTTTTTGGTCGCGGGAAACGGGTGCGCGTTAGAATCGAGTAAATACGGTATTGCATTATTAATTTTGAATTCCAATTACAGTTAGACCTAGATATAACAAACCTCGATATTACGAAGTTTTTCAATTTCCCACCACAACTTCATAGAAGAATGTGCATTTGTAACCTCTGTATAATGAAGTGGCAGTGGGAGATGCCCTCGATATAACAAATTCCCTCCACCAACCTATTAGCAATTTCGCTCCAAATATAGTGCAAGCAGCGGCCAGACCCCCTCCATCAGCTACCCCACTGACGAAGGAGCACAAAGCGATGTCACTAGGAACGGCTCACACGCAGCTGTTGCAGCAACCTTTCTTCCGCAGAGTGCCGCCAGCAAAGCGTGAGATAGGAGGACGCCTGTCTGCATGGGCCGTCTTCTCAGGTGCCCTGGTTCACTTGAGCTGGCAACACTATTCTTGCCACAGTGGCTGTGCCCTTCCTTCCTCCTTTCAAACCTCTTGTCGTGCTCCCAGTGGGTTGCTTGCCACCAGCACTGCCGCTTCACAATATGCAATAGCCTTCCATGGCTTATTTAGCCATCATGCTGTTTGTGTTCGCTCTTCTCTTTCTTTTCTTTTTCCGTGCGGTATGTATGTGTCCGAGTTGACTCCCGTCTCCACGCATTCAGTCAGTTGTATCATTGCAAGGTTGACTGCCCTAAAGGAAAAACTGCACGACTGTTACACAAGAGCTTGACTTTTATTGCACGTAACTAGAACAGCCCTGGATTGTGTGGTATTGCGAGATTCTTTTATAAGTTTTTTTTTTTTTTTTTTTTTTTTGCGGGTGAATGTGCCGACTCTACCAAAGAGGTGTCGGATAAGACTCTGGTGAAAAGTGTCCGATATAACTGTGATGGCTACGAATCTTTGGAGGTTAATTAAATCTATGCCTTCCGCGTTTTTTGCCATGAAATGAATGTTTTCTGAGCTAAGTATAGTTTCAGCTACCACTTTGTTTCATTCACGTGTTTTTTTCTCGAATTTTCATGCCAAATCTGCATATAACAAAAACCTCTTTATAACAAAAATTTCCAAGCATTTGTCAACTTCGTTATATATCCAGGTTTAACTGTAGTAGTAGGATTTGAACAGCAGCAGAGAGTAAGGTGCTATAAATAGTTAAGTGTGTCCCATTTTATAACTTATGCTTAGACTATACAAGCTCATGTAACCCTCTTAAAGAAAAAAAAATGAAAAGAAGAAAAGTCTAGTCAGGGTATAGGTAATACGCATATTTCACCATGAAGTGCAACTTCTCGTGCAGATATTCTCTGAAAACATCATTTCCAGACACAGCAGGCCCATAATGCAGTGAAAAAAAAACTTTCTAGGCGGGTTATTTGCAGACCAATATGACTGCTTCTTTGTTTCAATGTCTCGAAATTTCAGAATTTGTGTTGAAGCTGATATGAATAACGCAATATAATTGTCTGATTACTGAAAGTGCTCAAATATTTGCACAAGCCTAGCTATGTATGCATTTTTACATTGACCCATAATTAAGTGCTCCCCAAGGAGGGGGGGCCTACGAAATATTGAGAACCCATGCTAATAGCAATGAGTTGTCTTACGCTAACGCTTTCTAGATGGGCAAGGGGTACTTGTCAGCATATCACAACTGAAAAACAGCTATCTGTCAAGAAAGGATAGCTCCAAGCTCTTGAGCACAATCAGTTTTTCCTTTGCAGATGCCGGACAGATTGTGGTGCTCAACTTATAATTTCTTCATTGATAATTGCCATGATATGTTCCAGGCCTCACCACATACAAGACCATTGCCTCTGTGCAATCGTAACTAAATTTTAAATTTGTATAACCAGCTGACATGCTTTTTTGGTCATGCGTCTTCCTTGCAGCACACTGTGGATAAGTTATAAGGTATCTAAGGCGAGCAACACTGAGCTGTATTATATCTATGCAAATGAAAATCTGTGTACTTTGCAGTTTTCTCAGCAAATGTTGATTACACTGAAAAGTATGGATTGACAGGTAGAATAGCAAGCTAATTTAATCAAATTAAACGCTACCATTAGTTACCTAAAGAGCAGCTGCTGAATATTTCAGCATGGTTAACAAGAAACTACGTCTGAACTGTGCAATTTGATCATGTAAGAAAAAAGGTAACTGATTTGCAGAGAGTACTACTGTTGGCAAAAGTTGCGCAGAATCCTGTTCCAAGTACACAAAGACTTATGTGGGAAATGGCTGCAAATAAAACTGCATAATGCTCTAAAGCATATTTTCAACAACACCAAACAAAGTTCTTGTAGGCCGGCAAGCACTAAATTACGCTGAACACGCACTTTAGACAATATCAAATTAGCTTTATATAGGCCTGTTAAGCACCTTTAACCAGATGTGATATATGCAGAGCATGAGCAACATTTCTCGAAATTGATGTTGCGTTATTCAACACATTGCCACCACCTATTTAAAATCGACTAGTGCATAAATTCACAGGCAGTGAAACACACCATTGAGAAACAGAAAAGAATGAACCCACCACCAAGCCACAGAGAATACAGTACCATAGCACTTGAAACATAAACACACGCAGAGCCTACACTCCATAATAAACACTTGCAAGTTCCCTCCACCAAGCATAACCACAAAGAGAAATCGAAAAGCATGAATAGACAAAGTGCATGGAGAATAAATACTAAGCTGAACCCTTTCTTGTTGAACTAAAGGTGAAATTCAATTAGCCTGTCAACAATATTCTGATATTATTTAGCTATGAACTGCGTTCACTCTTTTGTACAGCATCTCACTTTACAGAAGTAGTGCAAACTACGCCAAGGACAAGCTTAAACAGTTGTGTATGCAAATTCCCTTGAACTGTTTAATTCAAAATGCATTCAAAAGCAAAAATGACTGTCAGAATGTTAGCATGTCACAAACTTGCTGGTATACATACATATATACTAAGGGAACGTGAATATTCGAAATATTGAATAATTTTCTAATAAGGTTTGTTATTCGATTTGATTAGCACTTTTACTATTCAAAGTCTGTAATTCAGGGGGCTATATGCTAAATATGCCATGTCTCGTGACATGTGGCCCATTCCAGCACCTATGCTTTGCCACATAACATCCATGCAGTGCAGCAAAGCTAACACTTGTGTACTGTGCTGAAGTTAGCGCGGCTTTCTTTGCACAGGTCTCTGCTGGACTGTTCTTTAAGACTTCGGAATGGACCTTTCGAGTACACTATCCATGCAATAAATTGTTTTTTGCCCATGTTCTAGCAGTACAATTTGATATGGTATTTAAAAATATTACAACATTAGTTGAAAAATATTCAATTCACGCTCAAGCATTAATATTTGAATTCGCTTTGTGTTCCAAATTTTACTATCCGCCCAGCTCTAATATATACAGATTGTTCAGAACTTCTAAGTGTCGAAACCAAGACATTATGAAGCACGGCATAGTTTGGGGAGCTTGTATAAATTTTGACCACGTGAGATTCTTTAACGCGCACCTGAATCGAAGTACACGGAGCTGTTTCATTTTGACCCCATCGGAAGGTGGCAGTCGCAAATGGGTATCACACCCATACGCTTCCACACAGCAGCACAATGCCAAAAGCCGTTAAGCTACCACAACGGCCAAAGCTTGCTTACAAACTTAGGGATGTTCCATAAAGCCATTCATCTATTCCCAGTTTAGTTCAAATGTCACTGTGCCTGCGCCACAAGTTTAGACCTTCCATGCAAGTGGCAGACTTCGTTCATGTCAACTGAAAATTTATCACCGCCTGCACACCTTTTCTCAATGACATTTCTTCGGCCACTATTCGCAATGCGCCTTATCAATGCGATACATTTTTCTAGTTGAGAAAGATTGAAAGACACCGGCTGAAAACGGTGTCACACCGTTTACCCTGCGAGTCCAGCTTGCGTGCTACAGGAGTTGGTTGAGACGCCGCTCCTTGTGCTGTTGCTTGGTCCGAACCAGCGTCACCAGATTGCGACGGCTGGCACCGTCGTGGGTTGACCGTCCAGCCTATGAACCAGACATGCGCATCATTACGGTGGTCCTCTACTTACGGAAAGAAAAAAAAAGTGAAGCATTGATCTCAATAAAATATAAATAAATTCTGTGGCTCTGTGTCCCGAAACCACAACATCATTACGAGACATGCTGCGATGGGGTAACACTGGATCGATTTTCGCCATCTAGGGGTCATTAACGTGCACCTCAATCTAAGAACATGTATTCTTGCATTGAAATATGGCTGCTGCTGCAATGGCCCAGAACCAAATTTGGGGCGGTATGGCCAGATGATCGCCTTCAGGCGTGTGCATTGGATGGCAGAGAAAACATGAGCAAGTAGTCGCTTCGTCACTAGAATCTCGAGATTCCATGTCGCAAAACGCGACAATTTCTCTAAAAGCTATGTAAGAATACAGCCCCCTTTGTCCTTGAGCCATATTGGCTGCTAAGCTGCCATCGTAGGTGCTTGGCACAACCCAGGACAGATGGCAGAACGGCACTGCAACTGAATAACGTTCCTAATAAACCAGCAGCACTGCGTTCAATTGTCACATCCTATGCACCGTACTATGTTTCATGCAAACCGAGGAACCAGAAATGGTGCCACCTCTGCCAACCGGACAGTCACCCCCCCCCCCCCCCCCAGAAGAGACCGACCCAGCCTCGAAACGTCGGGCCATCTAGGAAACTGTGGCTGGAGCAGTCTAAGCTTCAAGTATTTATCAACCCAGCCAGACAGATTCATTCAAGAGAGATCTGTCTACTCTACAAAGGCAGAACAAGAGAAGTCACAAACACGAGTGCAGAAGCAAAAGACTACATTTGTGTTCGTCGCTTTTCTTGACTTGCCTTTTTTGCAGCTTACCATCACAGCATGTGCACACAATGCGGAAATGATGCACTAGGAGAGAACGTACCGGTGCTGCGAGTACAGGGTGCAGTCGCCACCCACAACAGGATCCAGGTTGTAGACATACAAGTAGCCGTCGGCGGTGGCCACTAGTACCCTCGGTATTTTCTGAATGCTGCAAGAAAACACAAACAAAACTTGTGCCGGGTGTGCTTGTTATGTGAAATAAATGCAGTTGATCACTGAAGTAACAAGTAAGAGACACTCTATTTACACGAGTCCACGACGAACATCAGTAGTCAGATTCTAGTCTCGAAATGGCACATCATTCGCAGCACCCTGTTGGTGTCAAGAGTGCATGACAAATGTGCAGAAAAAGCCAGGAAAGAAGCACAGGGCTGTTTACTGTTCTTATTTGTGATTTGATGATGATACATGGGTTTTAGTGGCGCAAGGGCCAGGCACATGGCCAAAGATCGCCAGCTTATTTGTGGCTTACCTGCACCACACTGTTACCATACCCATGAAAGATGATAAGCGACAAGATTTGTGACGAGCATATCTTAGCTTGCAAAACGAAAGTCAAAATATGCTTCCAAGAACGCCAGATGGTGGTCGGAAGAGCACGCACCATGCAGGTGCCTACATTACAGTGAGCTAGAATATGCGGGCAGTGCAGTAACCGATTAGCAAAGCGGTCTCCAAAGGCACGGCCTGGTCATTGACAACTACTGAAATCATCCCGAAAACTGCCACTCCAGCGAAAACTGGTTTGCAGCACGTATCTGGGTAAAGCATGTTCTGGACTGGCCACGTTTTATAACAGAGATGAACGTGTAGGCGCGAGAAGTAGGAAGGGATTTAAAATTACCGAATTTATACTGCATTACACATTCACAAACCTCTCACTCCCCACTTAAAAGTCCTAATGGGCTCCCAATGAATTAACCTTTAAATATTGATCACCTAGTTTGTGGTTTGCCCTAATAGTTTGATACGACAATTTTCGTCCTCAGTTGTGGACTTCATCTACATGCTCCATTTTAGTGCCAATTTTTTTTTTTTCAGGTAAATACCCTTTTGATGAAATGTCACTGGCTCCTCCACAATATTATCCACAATAAATGAGTGAAAGGGAAAATTAGTATCCACCCGTTTTGCAGCACAAGGCTACAAGGAAATCCATACGGATTTAGGCGGACCAGGACGAATTTTTCGGCAACCAGGAAGCTTTCATTTCTGAGAAATCCGTATGGATTTCCTTGTAGCCTTGTGCTGCAAAACGGGTGGATGCCAATTTTCCCTTTCATAAAACGTTACTCCACCTTGCGGGTTTCCGCAGAACTCATTTGCCACAGTGAATGAGTGTCCTAGTTAGTCCTGCTTACGTGCTGAGGCAGCAGACCGTGCGCACCGACTGGAAAGGAAGGTGGACCGTGGCAAAGGACCGGCCCTGGTTGAACACGTCGGTCACTTGAGTGGGCAGGTACGAGGCGCCCTGCACAATGGCCTTGCCCAGGTAGCCAAACCAGCCACCCGGCTCCTCGGCAACCCTGTTGGACTCCGGATCCTCAAGCTTGAAAATGTGCACGGTCTCGAAGTTGCTCGACGTGCAGAGGAACAGTGAGTCGGCGCTGAATGCCAGGGAATAGATGTTGGCACACCTGCACGCGTCGGGGATCATCAAAACGTTTGTCGGCCTGTAACACAACACAAACGCCCTCGCACCCAGATCAACGAGTTATCGTCACCCCACGTGGGGGTAATGATTTCTGGGGTTTCACGTCCTGAAACCACAGTATGATGAGATCGACCGTAGCGGAGGGCTCCCGAAACTTTGACCAGCTGGGGTTCTCTAACGAGCAGTTTCATACACGTACATTGTGCCTCCATCAAAAGGCGGCCGTGGTACCACTGTGGTGGATTGCCCATGCGGCAGTGATTCAGCTTGTTTGCACGTTTATTCATGGTTTACTGGGGGCATGAGCATAAATGGTCACAACATATGGGAAGATTTCTAGTGGTGCTGTTAGCACTCGGAAATGTATCATCATTGCCTATCATGCAATTTGCTCTTCAAATGAACAGAATACAAACATTTTCAGCATATTCTTAGAATATTTAATGAATACTGTATGTGAATATGTCAACTGGAGCGAAAAAAGAACAAAATTGGCACTTAAAGGTACAATAAATTTTTCAGAATCACAGCCCCTAGTGTGTTCTCTTTGTTGTCATTAAAAAGCTATGAATCCCTGTCAACATGAGCTCAGACACCTTGCTAAAACCACAGAAATCGGTTTTGACAATGTGCAGGTGAACTTCAACAAAAAAAAAATCATATTACATGTTAGAAAAAGCATTACCTAGAGAACAAACCTCACTGTATACACAGCATCGAAACTGCAGGACAAAACTGCTGTTAGAGAGGAACTCCGGCAGTTTTTTCACCATATTCTGATACTGCCGCCTTCCAATGGCACTAATAATACTGTAGCAGGCAGAGTGGTTCGATTTGCTCAGAAACTCACCAATAATTTTAAATAACCCAATGAACAATGTGTTCAAAGCGAAACCGAAACAGGTAAATGCTTTGCACAGCACATGCAATGACGTCACAGCCTCCCCGCCATCATAAATATGGAGCTGATGCCAGAAAAATGAAAATGATGATGTTTTCTCATGTTATATTGCGTTATGTCAGCTCTTATGAACTTGACAATGACAATTTGAGTGCTGAAGCATCACCGTTTTGCTCTTGACCACCCGTCACTTCGGGTAAGCAGTGATGAAGTTAATGACGTCAAAAACACAGAATGGCCCATATAGGAATCCGACAAATATTATTCAAGTTCATTTTCAGAAAACCTAAATGACTTGCAACCACCTGCCTTGGCATATATTATTACAGTACTGATGAGAACATACATGGAAAATTTCATCGAGATTTGTGGACAACCAAAAAAATCGCCAAGGTTGCCCTCTAAAGCAGGGCAGTAAATGCCTACATGCTTTTGAATGGAAGCAACAAGCAGTAACAAAAAAGTCTGTTACGTTAGGAACTCACTTGTGTTGAGGCTCAAATGCGCTACTGTCCACCTTAAAGGGTCGCTGAAACTTCTTTTTGACACTGTCATTGATTATGCTAGGTCATTATGAAATCACTCGTGCCTTAAATTAAGTGAAGCACCTCACATCAACGTAGCTATAGGCGTGTTTGTGTCACCTTCCTCCTTATCACTGCTGTACCTCCTCAACACCGTTTAGCTGCGAGGTGCACGCTAGCGACAACCGCGTCTCCCACGTCAGCTGCTCTGCCAAAGCCTCTGTAGCGACATCATGCCATGATGATCTCTACTGAGGCTGATGGCCTCAGCAGTGCTAGCGCCTACAGTGCGCCGGCGGCACGAGTATGCACCACACCAGACGCCGTGGCGATGCCTTTGGCTGGCCCTTCGACACTCATGACATCTCAAGGTTGGCCCCTCCGTGCTCACGATGGATGCCAATAGTTCTGTGCCCATTGCCCTGCTCGTGGTCAGGGTCGGTTGAAAACACTCTAGGCCAAGTTGCATTGATATTTCATGATGTGCAGTAAACCTTGCAGTAAACTACATGCGTAATGTATAGCTCTGACAATGGTACAGTTCTGACATTGATCAGGACCTGAGCTATCGGTACAATGTACTTGTACAAAATCATCAAAAGGGTAAAGTAATGCAAATGAGCTCAACTACAGGGTTGTTGCAAGGGCTTCTTTCTACGCCGCACATGTCTCCCTAGCCTCTGTGGAGCCACGAGGTACTCACCGCTTCATGCCTCTCCGAAATTCGTACAGTTTCTGTCCGTCCGCAACGCCAAAGACCCGTATGACCGTGCCCTGAAAGAGTCGCACAATGTCTCTTTTTAGCGACTTTTCCAAAACACTAACAGCGTTTGAAAGCATGCTGCACGGACAAACCTTTTCTGAAGCTGTTGCAATTAGCGTCCCTGCGGAGTTGAACGTCAACGCAGCCAGTTTGCTGTCGTGGGCAGGGATCATCACCTTGGCTTGCTGAAACGAAGGCATGGGTAAATGTATTTGTACAACATTTTACATCACGATCTAGAAGAGTGATAAACAATGGTGCAAATGGCCTGTACTCGAGCAATGGTATTTTTGTTCCAAAACTTGGATGGAGATTTTTTTATCGTTGTGCACAATACACAATAACTGATTGATTTGAACCGAACAGCAAAATGTTTTGTTGAAGAGAAGCTGCAAGTGAGAAGTCAGAGTGAGAAATTCAGGTCTGGAAACGCTCAAGAAGAAATACAGGTGGCAATGCCACCCTAGAAATCTAGGCACCATGTCGCAAGGACACCACAAATTTTGTTGGCGCCTGCTATAACCTACTTAACTTTTTTTATCGGCAAAGCAAATAATTACATTCTGAGCAGGCTGGAGACTTAACATGGCAAGTTCAAGAAATTCTTACTTGATCTGGTGTGGCCAAAATGCAAAGAAAAAAAAAATGAAATCGGTGATGCCACACTAACATTCAGGTTTTGCTGTTTTGTCATGCAATTCAAAAATGAAAGTGACCTTAATTGTTTTCTCGTTTAATAAATATGTGGACGCAAACTTAATAAAGATGACAGTGCTATAAAAATACAATTCCACAGTCTACACTCACCAGGTTGAGAGCATCAAAGATCTGAACCTCTCCAATCTTGTCCGACCCCGGGTACGCCAGGTAGCAGTTGTCGCTTGACGGTGACAGGGCGCACAGGCCGTCCGGGTTGGGCGGAGTCTCGCGGATTGTGTGCAGGACCTGAAACCATTGCCCATCCTGATTTCCGGGAGAAAATTCCAGGAAGAAAACTGGCATGAATGACACCGCACCCCTCAACCACACAAAACGCCAAACATTTCAAGTGATGCAGGGGTTAGTTGTCGGCCAGTCCATGTCGTCGGGCTGGATGGACCACCTCCGAGACGGCATGGAACAGTGAATGCCAGCAGCATTGAGTGAAGCCATGCCACTTGTTTTGCCTGGACTCTCTGGGAGCAAAGCTTTTTGCTAAATGCACGGTCCATGCGCTGCCGAGATGTGTCAACGGAGGCAAGCTTTCGATGACGGCCGTTCTCGTAAGCAGAATGTGAAACGCAGACTCTCGCAGATGCATAATGTGGTGTTGCATAAGGTCGAAATGGAATGTATATTAAATTCTAGGGGGATCAAAATGTACCACTACCATAATTACTCAGATCTAGGCTGATTACTTCCTTAGATAAAAAAAAGTTATGTATAAAAGTAGGGAGTTGGCTTAGATTCGAGCAAACACTTCACTGTAGCCTAGCAGCAACAGCCACATACCGAAGGAACCAGCCACACTGTGACATGGCAGCTTGCCATGTTCAGGCTGCTGTGTTCTGGCGGCCTTGCTTGCAAGCATTTTCTTTTGATGTTCAGAGAACGGGTACGGGTTACACGTCCGTGGCCCATATTCACAAGTCGTGGCCCATATTCACAGCGATGCGGTTGCTCAGGCTCAGCACCAGGCAAGCGGTTACCATGGCTACACAGGCGTCATCTGCTTCATACTGTTCCTTGTTGTCGGCAAGCTAGCGGCCATCAGTGCACAGGCATCCAAGGTGGCGAAGGTGAGAGGGAGGGACATGTCAAGCTTGCCATGCGATTTGGACACCCCTTCCCTATGCGTCATGCGATTGGCTGTGCAGCTGTTTTCTGGAAGTGATCATTTGAAGCATACGCGCTTTTCAAGTGCTGCACCATAACCATGTGGTTGCAAACTTCCTGTGCTTGAGAAGCAATGGCTATGGCGCCTTGATATGAATGCTCATGTGCGCCACCCTAGTGATGGCACCGGCCAACTGGTGTCGCGACACCACTGTGTTGTGGATTACAACGAGTGAACTTTATATGTACCTATGATGTTTGTGCTTGTGTAATAAAATGCATGCTTTCCTGTCAATGACACGGCATTTTCCTTCTGCTTGGCCTGCACTAGGAGTAAGGTTTGTTTTACTTGTGAATTTCGGGAGCTTGGTTTACAATTTAGGCCAGCCTAGGTCGGAGTAAATAAGCTAAATTTGGAGCAAGTGCTTCCTCTCTGTTATTTTACAGCTATTTGATATCAGGCTCCAAAATTTCCTTGATTAGCAAAGTTTACTGCAAATGTACGTCAAACTTTTCGAGCCAGAATGAGGCCGTGCCGTTCGTTCTTAAATTTAGATGAAACTCTCACTGCCGCCTTCAATTCTGATGCGTAACTACCCGACGCCTCCGTGTCGGAACTTTTCTTGGATTGGCTCTGGAAGGATTGCTTGCTTGGAGCATTGCACTAGTTCAACATATTCGCATTCAGTGAACTTAGGACCCAGGCAGTACACCTAATTGCACACCTGTTCATTCCCACACTCCCATGTCTTACCACAGGTGTGTTGCAGTGTAAGTAACCGATGCAAATGCAGCATTACGAACACTCAAATAAGACATCTGCAGCACGAGCCACCTATATCTTGCGATGTACGTTATCGAAGAGATCCACCCTTCAAGTGCAATGGCGTGCTGGACAGGGCTTGTCAAGAGAGCACAATTTCACTGGCCAAATGGGTCCAATGTCTTGAGGAAACCATGGTACCATTAGCAAAACAAGCACTTACAGAGTGGCACCGAGCCGCACAGTGCATTTAAAAGTAGTGACAGACAATTCTGATGTTCATGTTGTAGAGTGCTAGCCAGAGCACTGCAAGTGATTTTTAAGATATTACAACTGTACAATACTGACAATTCAGTATGCTTGGATTTGAACGTAATTACCTGCCACAGCATGGAAGGCGAGAGGCCTGTTCCCCTCACCGCTTCACAATGAGTTTAGAATTGCACAGACCAAGTTTGGCGAGCGTTGTTGCAGCTCTCGAGGAATTACATCCTGCCCGGCATGTTCCGCACTGTAGTATGAAAATCTTTACAATGCCACATTTTTATGCGCAGTGTTAAGCCGATGTATTGCATAAGTACAAGCATGCGTGCACATTTGCAGATGGGTGCTGTTGACAGTCCGAGTGGCACAGACACGCAGCAATGTCAGTAAATATTGAAGGCAAACCAAGAAACCACAAAGCACAAGGTTTGGTTGCCAAGAGGAAATGCCACTTTACATTTTGAAGCACACCTTCCGCAATTTGCATTCTCCAGGGGAAGGTGTTTCCAAGCGCTTTTTATGGATAAGCAGAAAGATCAGGATAAACCACCCATTTAAATTTCAACAGCTGGCCTCTGGCATGAACTTCTCGAAGATTGGTGGCATGCTTACTACAGCAGAACCTTGTTATAACGAACCCAGATATAACAAACTATTGGATATAACGAAGCAATCGCAATTCCCCTTGAAATTCCCATAGATGAGATTGATATTGGCTACAACGAACTAATGGGTATAATGAGGTAATTACGGCTCCCCCTTAAACATCGTTATAACGAGGTTTTACTGTATCAGCAACACAGCCTGCAGTGCAGTCCCAAATATTAATTTCTAAATGTAACTATCATAAATAAATGTTAATGACAAACTCAAAGCTGCTTTTTATTGTGTCAAAGGTGTTCTTTTTGTTACCACTACCTAAGCAAAGCACAAATCAGCACTTCCCAAGGGCGTCGCCATCAACACGGGGGTGAGACTTCCCTTTCCCCAGTGCAGGCACTCAGGTATTGAGGGGCCATATGCAGAGTTGCCAGTCAACACAGACAACAGGACACTGCATAGTGTCTGCATGAGCCACTAGAGATCTCAAGTCACAGCATGCAACTTCAGTGCAGGCACAAAAACGAAGCCAGATGTGAACTGCGTGCCACTGCTAGCCACGTCGAGGTGCCAACGCACAGCACATCATTGCAGGAAGGTAGCCTGTGCGTCGCAGTCCCGTGAAGCGTGTACATACCTTCATGTCCCGAATGTTGTGGATGTAGAGGCTCTCCTCGAGGCACACGACAAGGCGTGCCCTGTTGAGCCGCACGGCCAGGATGCTGTTGCTGTAGGAGTAGTTGCAGATCTCGGACTCCTTCTTGAAGTGGCACATCTTGAGCTTGCGCAGGGACGCCGTGCTGACGAGAGACACCAGGCTGGAGAGGAAGAGGCGCTCGACCAGGGCCATGCCTTCCTCTTCTGCGGAAGGAGAAAGCAGTGGCATAGTTTCACCACAAAGTGTACATTTTATTCGTTTTATGCTGGGGGCCTTTCAGTGTCGTACAGAGAAGAGTGGGTTATGGAAGAACTACCACATGGAGTTATTATGTATGAGATCATACACATTGCTTTGTGCTTATGCAAGGTTCGCTGAATTTGTGAAATTCAGCACTCACAACATGGCATATTACAAGCAGCAAAAAATAAAAAAAAATAAACAGCTAAGATTAGTCCACGCAAGCGCTTTCTTTTGCACAACACTAGCTGATGTTCTAAATTGTCATTAACTGATACAATCACAGCATGAAATTCACTTAATTCTGTTAACATATGTAGAAAAAAATATTTCACAACTGAAAATTTTGATTATGGCAAAAACCCAAGGGTGCTCACGTAATTAACATGGTAATGACATGAACGAGTGTTGAGTTGAGTGTCGACATAGATCATGAAATAAGAGCAGAACAGAAGCCCTACAACGCACTGCCAGTGGTCGAAGACCAAGACTATTTCATTGGAGAGACACTCGCAGCACAGCTAAACCGTGGCATAACCAAATTAGCATAAAAAATTACCAGTTTGAATCAATTAAATGAAAAGCATTGTTGCCATTAGAATAGCATTACAAATACACATTGATAATGACCCTTAGTGGATATAGAAATCTGCTTCCATGCCACATTGAAATTGATAGAATCAGGTTTGACTGCTGTTCCAAAAGAATGACTAGACATATTTTGGCTTAGTTCAAGGGTACTGAACTTTCACAAGATAGGTCCCACACAGCTGCTGCTGGTTCCAAATTTGGCTTTAGCAGGCATTTTCGAAGATGAGAAGTGTAGATTCCATAGATAAAGTTATTGGACCGCCTGCATTCTGCGGGGCTGCATTTGTATTTCTTAGTTATTGATAAACAGAGTGTATTAACTCTTCATGAAACATTGGTATGTCCCAAGATGCAGTACACAACCACTGTGTTGAGCCATACCTAGAAACTGTTCAAAGCAATTCAATTTTCATATCCTGCATAACAGGGACAATAACTCTACACACCTGCTATGAAAAGTAACGGGACCCTTCTGCCACTATTGTCTTGCTAATGAGATTTCCCATCTAATGTTGTCATAAGCTCTGCTATTGTCCTAACTCTATGTGACAAATTGCAGTATACACCACCTAACCTTGATCAATATTAACAAGAATGCCCTTGCATCATGTCGCAATGGAATTCTTTCTTTTTTCTACATTTTTACCTGGATATGGACATAAACGATGAGTACGAACTTTAAGGCACTTTATTTTGCAATGTATAATCAGACATCTTTCAGGTAACATTTTACATAATGCATCATTTATTTTTCCTAACCACTGTACCTTGTTGTTCGTATATTATCTGCAACATTTTTGGAGCTGAGAGCACGACAAACAAAATGAATACCTTGTCTTTATTATGCCGTAAAGACTAAAAAAGTTCAGGTTCTACAGATACAAGCTAAGGAATTTATAAATCAATTCTGTCACTTCCACTAAATGTGTCTCAGGTTGTAGTTCATTGTTCATTACTAACTGAACATTTGTAACTAGGCCATTTTTTTTTTTCTCGGAGCCAAGATGACTCGAACACACTAACCGATAGTATTGTGAACTGCCGCATGTATAACACCCATGTGCTACGATTCGCACTCCATTGTCCATTCCATTGTTTTTCTCTGCAAGCTTTCATGTCAGTAGTTCATTTTTGACACACACAAGGCTAGGTCTTTTATAATATCCATTTTTTTCCTCTTTACTTATAACACCCATTGTGGAGCTTTAAGGACTGAACAATTCATGCACACCCTCTATACTAGCCTAGTAAGGTCGCGCAGTTTATTGACTTCACTGCCAAACTCAATAATTCATTTTTCTTATTAACAGACATTTTCCCTGCATGTTACGGCTGGCAAGGCCGGAATAGACTAACCATGGAAGGAGTGAAATGTTTTTTTTGTGCAAAGCTAAGAGGCAAAAAAAGTCGAGCAATCACTCACCATTTTCGTATATCTGTTCAAGCTTGTCCACATTTGCTAGAGAGAAAAACTTGTACCCCGTGTGCGTTCCAACCGAGAGTGCCCTTGAAGACACAAGCAGATAACGTAGTTAAGTTGCTGAACATAATGGGCATTACCTACATAAGCGAGCTAATGTTACACGCGACATACTACCACAAAGTACTGCACAATCTCACAGACAAGTCGGAATATGCGAGGCCAGGAGTGTGAACTTGCACTCCCCTCCAAAAGAAAAAGCAAGTTTTAGCCCCACATGGTATGTTGAGGCTTGTACCAGTCTTTTCTCGAGCCTCAACCAATGGCACGCGGTGAAAGTGCTCACTTGCATTTAGAATGCGTGCAAGGTAATGTCCCGTAATGTCCCAGTCTTTACGAGTGCAATATGCACGAGCAGGTGCATGATCTCTGCGTGGCAACATAACACACACACATTATAGCAAGGGTGTTTCCACATTACTGTGCAACATAGAATAAATGTGCAGAACTGCCAGCGGTTCATAATCATGCGCAGGTTGCCTGACCAGCAGTACATCATATCTTTATGAGCTGCAAAACTACACAGATCAAAAGAAGTGTATACCACTGATGCAAGCACCTAGCAACCTATGGCACATATATATTGCTCGGTTTTTATACCTGCAGTGATCTTCAAAGTTATCACCAAGGGTAGGATATCCACACATTATTGAGCGTGGTTTCTCGTGCTGCTGCACATTACGGCACAGATAGAGTTGTTCTTTTCACGGCTGTGTTCACGAACGTGTTAATTTGTGTAACTGCAGGGCGACACACGCGCAGGAACACGGCCGCTAGTAAAATGACCAGGATCACAGCATTATTTGGTGGCCAGCACACATCGAAGCGACGGGTAACGACAGAGCAGACGGTGCAGCTCGAGCTCTTACACACCGAGCAACTGTTCCTCGTCTAGACACCCGTCTGCAACCCCAGGCGCCCCATACTCCCAGGGATATCTTAGAACACCAGCGTCGACAACGACGGCGATATTCAACACCCCACCCTCGGCTAAATGTAAAGGAAGCGCACGAATGGCGACTTCTGCAGACAAATACATACCCGCACCTGCGTTTAAAACGTGCCATTCACCAAGCCACATACGCCGCCACTTGCCCGTGGTGTGGAGGACAGCCAACTCTTGCTCACATCACGGGGGAATGCGAGCTCAGGCCATCTAAAATTAATACGCCTCATATTTCGGCGCAAAAATTCCGAACGGAGCAGTGGGAAGCCTGTCTTGCCAGCGAGGAAAAGGAGGCCCAAGTGGCACTCCTTGACCAGGCATGGCGGGCTGCTGAGGCCCCTGGACTAGGGGCCCCACCCACCTGCATCACCAACCTCCTTTTCTTTTTTTTTTTTTAACAGTAAACGTTTGTCAACTCAACTGCAGGGACGTTTTATGATTGATAATAAGAAGTTTTAATCATGTCCCAGCAACCATTCCATCAATAATAACAGAGAGGAAGGGCTTTGTAAGCACCACATGCCCTATGCAGCATGGCACTGCACGTGAGAAGTTCAAGAAGGGGTGTTCAGACATCTCCTTGGATCCGCAGGTGCACTCATCTGAGAAGGTACACCACTATTGCTAATCTTTATTTGGACAAACAGTCTTTCTGCTGGAGAATTGACAGCAACATTTAGGTCTTTTCAGATACACACAGCCATGTTACTAACTTTGTACCGATGGCTAGCTTGTCTGCACGAGGATTGTGCTGGCGCTGCGTGCTTCTATATCTATGGATCCCAACAGTATCCTAATCACTCTGAACATCCTCGACCTTGGGTTTATACTGTTACTGTATTAGAGCTCCGGGCACGTTTTCTGTGCAACCCAACATTCTTTTACTGCAGTTTCAGGCAGAGACTTGTCCAATGCAGAAGCCATTCAACTACCCCCTTGTGACCTCCCAAAACTAGATCCTCTCATGTACGCATCTGTATGTTGCAGTAATTGATGCACCCAATTCCTTTACAAGCAGAGCACCAATTTGCCTAGCAAGGTAGTCAAGGAAAAGGAAGCTGACAGTGATGAGTTTAGTGCATGGTGCTCGACTCTTACAGAGCTATACACTACCTAGTTCTTCCGTTTTTGAACAACTACGACAGGGATGATCAGTATACTTGCCACAAGGCTCCCTGCTTCACAAAACTGCTGGTCCCTTCCTAGATGTACATCAATATCAACACAGTGAAAAGCTGCGGATGTCTCTGAACATACCTTGCAATACAGCGATGTGCCAGGTACGTATATTAGTATGAACCGTAGAGTGCTTGATGTGTTAAGCAGATTTGCGATAGCTTTGCAATGTGCTTTGGCCTTTTGAAATCATTTTACAGACCTTTCTTTTTGACGTAACCATGTCTGGTGAAGAATGTACTTAGCAACGGAGCATTGTGTTCTGCAGACATGGGGTTGCGGAAACAAAACACACTAGGCAGTGTTCATAAAGCCAGCTTGAGCAACCTATCCTTGTGTTGCATGCATTTCTTTTTAACTCTTCAGGCATTTAGAAGCCAAAGTAGAAAGGTCTAGCCATTCCCACCCTAGTGATGGCCAATCCTGCCTATTTCCAGTTTCAAGTATTATAGGATTCAGGCTGGCAGGAAAATCAAATAAGCCAAGACAGCCTGACAACAGTGGACAAGATTTGAAAGCAACCATCAAGGATGCTGGTGGGCAGAGTAAACAGCCGATAAGTTAAAAGTAGATAAAACTTCACAAACAGCACCGTCGGACCCTGCAGGATGTAGCTAATGGAGATGTGGGCATATGTTCAGTTACTCGTGCATGAAGATTGACTACGTATGTGCAATTTAAGTCTTGGCATATAGATCCAAAACACAGACAAAGCAGTGGCCTGCCATAAGCTGCGGTTCAACAACAGATGACTTGTTAGGGGGACGGCTGTGTAAACTTGTGCAGCCAGACACTTGAAATCAATAAAATAATGGCAATTTCCTGCCAATACCACGGAACAATTGTGGGGCGTGCCATAATGGGTGACTTTGTACCGATTGTGGGCACCTTGTGTTCTTTTAATGTGCATGTAAATCTAGGCACAGTAATTTGCGCATTTTGCCCTCTTCGGGGAGATGAAAGCTGGAGTGGAGATATGCAAAGGTTGCAAAGGCTGTCTGCAAATAAGGCTGAAGTGCAACAAGAAAGCAACGATGCTTTCTCGAGTAATGCTGACAAAATAAATTTGTGCTTGTTCTGGCAGTTGGAAAGAAAATCAAGGCAACAGTAATCAATATTTCAAATTTACATGGGAATGTCAAAAACGGTCAATCAAATCACGGACAACGGAATCACGGACGAGTCACTAATGGGAAAGGTATCACGGGCAATGCAAGCGCATGATGTTAAGTTCTGGGCAAATATGGATGGTCAATGACTCCCGGTGTATTCACACTGTTGCAGTTTCATGGAAGTTTGTAGGCTATGAATCTGCGATCTGCAGAAAAACAACTTGCAAATAGCATGCACTTGCCTTCAGTGCAAACAGTACATTTTATTACTGCAGTCAGTGTTCCTTCGGTAGCCTCTGCAGCTGAAGATATATACAGGGGTTCAGTTCCATTGTACTGAACCCCTGCTATAAACCAAAACAGCTGCATACATCCCAACTGCAACTCGCTCTTCTCTTGAACCATATGGTAAATGAGTACCTACAGCTCATCTAGCTTTAGCTGGCAGCGTTACAGTTGAACTTCTTCGACATTCTGTTCATAGGCTTGGAACGATCTGTTTACGAGCTACAAAATGTGCGGCATCACCTTGGTGGACCAAGCGACCCCTACCATGAGGGAGGGCATGACACATTAAGCGAATGTGCGCGCGAGTGCGCGTGTGGTAAGGGTCGTGCAAATGGACGCTCCGAAGCCCGCCATCAAGCGCGCGCCTCTGCGAGCGTTCAGTGCAGTTGGCTGGCTGACAGCCGGAGAGAAAGATACGACTATGTAACGGTCGCGCGCTGACAGCCAAGACTGCACTCTCAGTGCCTGGCGCCTTTTATTTTTCCAAGTCAAGGACTTCCAACAAGAGCACAGGGTTTCCGTTTCATCGTGGTAGCGTTGCGTCGCAGTCCGCGCAAACCATTTCTGTGCCGTCAAGAAAAAAACGTACACACAGCTTCGAGAAAAAAAGGCGCCTCTGCAAACCTTTCTCTACAACGAAGGTCAAGTCGACCGCAGAGTTTTTCTTTCTTACGAAACTGGTGGCGCGCGTTGTGACAGTCACGCGATCATGCTGAGCAGCACAGGTTTTTCTTTGTGTTTTTCTCTTGAACGGTATGCAAGTGCGCGCGCGGGCACGCACACACACAACAAACCACACGTCTCACAAGAAAGAAGCAACAGCAAGAAAGGAAGAAAAAGTGCGGCGCGCGATACGGGAGAGAGTGCGCTAACAGCTGACCGCCGCTGACGCATCGGAAACGGGACTTGCGACGACGCGTCCGTGTCATGGCAGGAAGAAACAAAGGGAACAAGAGAAAAAAGTCGCCTACCCGTCTCTTACATCAGAACCCGCAAATCGCTGCAAGGGCGCTGACATATGACAGATTAATAACGCGATACAGCGCTGCTGACTCGTTTCAAGGATAAGGGGGCTTCCGATGGGAGGAGTGGAAGGGTGTGTTGCTGCTTTCTTTTTTTGCTAGTGCGAAACCGCTCCGAGACCTTGGGCGCAGGTGCAACTACTGCGTGAGACGACCGGAGAGACTTGGGAAGTGAAAGAAACGAGCCTCAACCGTGCTCTGGCGCTGTTCTAGTTACCTTGGCCACAGCCTGAGGCTGGGATTGCCCTTCGCTCGACTGTTTCAGCTGGTTGTTGCGATCGGGCATCGGACGGAAGAGGGTGGAAGGGGGGAAGGAAGCGCGGGCGACAAGCCAAAGCGAGCTCGTGCGAGCGATTCATAATAATACACCGAGCGAGAGTGGTTCGTTGCGCGACTATGGAAAATGCGCGCTGCTGCAAAACGTTGCAGAGCTCTCTCTCTCTCTTCCCCTTGGCAGTCAACAGCAAAGAAAAGGGGAGGGGCGGCTTGTTTTACTGATAACGCGTAGTGGAGTTAATCGATGCCACAGCAGCCGCAGCAATGTTTGCCTCGCACTCATCCAAGCGTTCGACAAGGAGAGGTGTCGAAGGAGGGGGGGGGTTAAGTCTGTCGCAAAAACGCAAAGTGCTGTGCGAGAACATCTTCCGATAGGGCACGTAAACGACATGGGAGCGCAGCCCTTGACGGTCGAAGGGAGGGGAGTCCAAATACGGAGAGGACGAGATCGCATGCGAGCTTGCCAAATCTTTTTCACGCTAACGCGGGGAGCTGGTTGTGGCGGGAGCCAGCGTTGAATGCACAGCAAGAGAAGCGACACACCACACTCAAGACACCGCGAGCTGTTGCAAGAGTCGCAGAAAGGCCGATCGGAACGAGAGAGGACCACAAAGAAAAACAACTTACGTTCCGTCCTGGTTGAAATTCACGTAGTTAATGTATGGGGTGTGTTCACCCCCCTCTGCGGCTAGATTCATGAGTCCGCCGAGGCCGTGCTTCACTCCTTCACCGATATTGTTCAGGTTCGTGGCTAGACTTTGCATGGACGCGCAAACATTGTCCCCCAACCACAACACAAAGGTGCACGCTTGTGAAGCAAGCACCACCACAGTAGCAGCTCCCCGCGTCAGCTGAGAGCTGTGTATGGCTGATGGCTAATGGCTACGACACAAAATGCCAGTCCGATACGCAGCCGCTTATTGGCTCGCGCAGCTGTGATGTCATGCCCATCGCATCGAACGTCACTCGCTCCGATGGTGGCGGCTCCCCGCGAAGCGGCAAGAGGTACGCGTGCGGCCTTGGAGATCACAGAGCGCGCCGCTGCGGTCTCTGAGGCCACGCTAAATGCGGTTGTTTTCTTTCTTTTTTTGTAACAAGAACAGCAGACTTGCGTCAATAATTTTTATTTTATATGACACAGAAGAACAGCAACCACTGGTACACATGATGACATATGTATGACAATCACTACCTACGCAGTAACATCGTGTCGAGTGCAGGATGGTATTCCACTAATGTGTGCTGTATCACAAACATGTAAATTATAATTTAGTAAAGTCAGGTCCAGCTGCCTTTGAAAAGATCACCTTAGCGCTTACTTGTTTAGATTGCGCGTTGCAAAGTTTCATTGTAACGCATAAGGTGCACGTGAAACGTACAGGTGGACGCGGTTGTGATGCAACAAAAAAACATGACATCTTTTTCTTTCTTTCGATTTTTTTATACAGGTGCACATATTTGTTGGTTCTTCATATCGAAAATGCACTTGCGATACAGGACGTGGACCGAGAAAGAGTGTTCATTACTCATTTTTCTCTGTCCCCATCATGTGGCGCATTTTATGTCGATATCTGGAACACGTGCTCCTTGCAATGCCGACTCATGAACAAGTCTGCATCAAGCTAAAGTGTAAATGTGCAAATGACGCCGCGTTTTTGTTGGTCGCATATGTGATCCTCATTAATTGCATAAAAAGTTGCAATCATATTTGTGAACATTAGGAACCTGGTTTGAAGATAATCGAGTGACTCGGCGTTACCGCAATCTATGTAACTTTTTTTTTTTTCATTTAAGCGTGCCAGTTATAATGTTTATATCCGGTGCCAGAAAGACTCTCGGATATGCTGTCTTCAGTATTTAGGTGTAATATACGATAACAATGAAGCTGACCTGTCGCATAATCACGCTGGGTATATCAAATGTAGGATAACACGTGCTAGCTCTTGGCACGTTGATTACGATCTCTGGAATGTATGTTCGACGCATACTTGAATTTAGTTAGCATTTCATTTTATCGCAGGCCAGCGTGAAGACTGATCCTATATCATTCTTTTAAAGCGAGAAGCACTTCCGAGTTGTCAAACACACATGGTCACAATGTTTTTTGCCACGAAAAACTCCAACAGCCGAACACCTGAATGCAATCGCCGTCCTGACGAAGACAAGTCCACTTGAAACGTTGGCTCCTGCGACATTCTCTGTTCTAAATCGCTTTTAGCGATCTGTTCATCGATGAAATGCACCATGTAATTCGAATCTGCATAAGTTGGTCTTCCCGCAATGATATTTCCCAACCAAAAAGTACACTGATTGCTCTCCTGCTCTAACAGCGCGCACATTTGCGCATTCGTCACACCATCCATCCGGTTCGGCGACCGTCCCCCTTTTCGTTGTTGTTGTTGCTTCTGCCCCACCCTTTGTAAACCGTCGAACTCACTGGGAGACGGCTCGCTCCCCGGCAAAATTGTTGAAAAGCTTTTGTGGTGCTCGCGCACCTCGGATGGGGCTTGCAGACGCGAATGCGCTTAGAGGAGCTGGAAAGCAACCTGCAGACGAAAGTTTTTAGGTTGAGAGACGTCCTCTCGGGGAAGCCGACTTGCCGATTTTTGCAAATGGACGTGTTTCTGCTAGAATTTATTGCCATCACCAAACTTCATTCAACAACCCGCTGTTATAATATTTCTAAAGATACGAACGTCTTCTTTACGTTTCCTAAGATTAAATTCGCTTGTATTTCAACCGCCCGGCTTCATGGACAATCCCCCCGAAGTGGGTAAGAGCCGTTTTCTGTTCCGTGAAAAAAGAACAAGAAGGAAGGCTGTGAAACGCAACCAAACAGACAAACAACCAAAAAAGAAAGAAAAAAACTCTTCTTAGTACACGAAACGAAACGAGAAAGTGCGGCCTGAGTTGGCGATCGGCACGTCCAAGCGGTCAAAGCGACAGCAATACTTCCTCTTTTTTTATTGCCTTCCAAGCCCATCTTGTGCCAAAATCGATCCTCGTAGTCTTCATATCAAAACGTTTCACTACTCTTGCATTCCTTTCATCTGTTAGGCTGACAACTGGACCGTTCAGTTTTTTTTTTTTTTTCTTTCAGCAGTTCCTTTTTTCTTCGTCTTCTTGGCTCAGTCCCTCTTGACACAACCCCAGTTTGAGTGTGACTACTGCCGCTCGATTCTTAGCCTATCCCGCTCAGTGGGTGAGCGCCATAAAACTGTTTTATCATCATCGTTATCAGAACACCGCATGTTTTGTGGTCGCATTTTCTAACCACGAACACGGCCGATCGATTAGAAACCAGTTGCGTTTCTTTATCAAGCGGCCGTGCCACGTACCACCAACTGTCTTCTACACTCTTCCACAAGACCTAACCGACCGCAGCGGTGGTCAAGTGCTCGTACTGGACTCGGTTCAGTTCTGCCTAAGGCGCTAAGGTCCCACGAATGTTGAAAGGGCAAAATAACGTAGCTCGTCCAGGCTTCGAAGCTTGCCCATAGATAGATAGATAGATAGATAGATAGATAGATAGATAGATAGATAGATAGATAGATAGATAGATAGATAGATAGATAGATAGATAGATAGATAGATAATGTGGCCAAAGTACCCTTTTCAACGGGTGGACTAAGAGTGACCTGCAGTACACGAGGTGCGCCATCTACGACGTGAGCGAAAAAGACTATCAAGCTGACACGGACAACAGGTACGATCACCGAAAGCGCCGGCTCTGACATAAAGCAACGCTGTTTTGATGTCGGTTATTGGGTACTTTGATGTTAAGTATCTCTTGGTGTTATTCGCTCTTTAATATACGCACAACAGGAAGAGCGCCTGGATATTCATTTATTTCATTTCCAGTGTGCGGAACTTATGATACACTTGACACAAACTGATACACCTTTCCGAATCAGGTTCCACAACCACCGATCACGTGTGAAGATACAACCAAACCTCCCTCTCTCCAGACATAGTAGATCAGAAGGTCACACTTTTGATCCAATTAGGGTAGCACCGCTGCAAGGAAACTTCTGCTCTCCCAGGGAACGCGAGCAGCGCGAATCATATCTATTTCATAAATTCCGCACTCACTTTTCAACTACTGCGTTTTCCTTACAATCGTTTATTCAGATATATTTTATACTTCGCTCGCGTAGCTTTCTCCCTCTTTTATTGATGACACCGTTCATATAACAAAACATCAGGGCCCCACCACATGCACTCGAAAGATGCGTATGGATTCTTTACTAGTCACACTCCTTCATATTGTTTTCTTGTGGCTTGCCTTACCATCTCGGCGATCGCTACTTCTCCGATCCCCCCCCCCCCCCCCCCCCCCTCCAATTTCTTTCTCCAGGCCGCCGCCGCCGCTTTGAACCGTGGTGGCATTGTAACTGCTACGCTCCCAAAAAAGGAGCAACCACTTAGGACCATGTCTGTCGCTGCACGTGTCACTAGGGTGCCGATGGCTTTCCAGGATGCCGCGATTCGGGTAAAGAATTTTTGTAGAGGAAACAGAAATAAAGCTAGAGCTTGGTGGCCCGGCTACCGCCCCGTTATAAAGGGGACGCTCCTAATATCCATCCATCCATCCATCGCCTCGATGCAGTAGGCCGAACAGCACTCTTCCGCTTTTTCTTTCTTTCTTTCTTCTTGAGTGCTTTCGTGGAACCCGTCACATGCCCATCACCTCTGTCCTCCGCCGCCGCTTCTGCCACTGTACGCGCATTCGAAGAAAACGTGTTGGCGCCCCTCTGCTCCCTCCCATCTTTCCCCACTCACTTTTGCCAACCACTTAGTAAACAGTTTCCTCCCTTTCTTTTGTGCCTACATAAACGAACACGAGAAAAAGAAATACTGTCTTGATAAAGGTCAGGCTCTGACGGAAACGTCGACCAATAAATGGGATATCATTGAAGTGCTACGCCTGGTAGTTATATAGCTACCTATTTCGCCAATATATATATCAAAGAAAGTTCTTCCTGGCTATCGTGATAAACATACGATCAGAAAGTCACAGTGACAAACATATTATTTAGGATTTATTCTGACGTTTCGGCTGGTGACGGCAGCGCGAGTGTCTTGTAACGAGGGCTTACAATCTGCCGCCTGACGACCTCAGCCCACCCGCTCGGTATTAGTGAGGCGCCATGCTGACGCAGACGTCACCTTGCACTGGCCTTTGCCTCTTGGACACACCTCTGTATCCCAAACCACCTTTTTTTGTGAGCTCTCCCCTTTCCAACCCCCATTATGCATGTTCGTGAAGTGTACTCAAACACCATGCGCCCATGAAAAACTTTCACCTTTGAAAAAGGCTGGTCTCCAGCCGAAACGTCAGAATAAATACTAAACAATATGTTTGTCACTGTGACTTTCCGATCATATATATATATATAATTATATATATATATATATGATACTAACATGCACACCACCTCCGCGCACTAACACCGCCGTGCGCCGACGCACACTCATGTTCACACGGCACCGGGCGCCTGGGCGTAGCACGTAGCGCTTCTGCAGCCGGCGACCAATCACTCGAGCCGTTGCGGCGAACATGGGCGCCGGGCAGCCCGATGAGGTGGCCTTGCCGTCGTTGCAGAGCAGTACGTCGTTGGTGATGGCCCGAGGCGCGCTTGACATGGTTCGGAAGCCGTAGGCCAGTCACATTGCCGTTGCGACGAACACAGGCGCCGGGCAGCATGGTGACATGGACCTTCAGGCCTTCCAAGCTCGCCTGTCATCGGTTCTCGCGTCGAAACCTTCTTCGAAGGTGCGGACCGCTGTCTGGGACCACTGTGTCGTCCATGCGGCCTGATGATGCCCACGTGGTCCGACTGCCCAGCACACGGCCCTAAGCCAACCGCCCAGATCGAACATACGGCGATGGCCGCCCCAACAACGTCGTCGTCTTCCTCTTTACACACAACATATATATATATATATATATATATATATATATATAAGGGGAATCATGCAGATTGTTCCTTCTCACTTCTGTTATGCCGCCTTTGAAAATTTCCATAGTCCCCTTTGTTTCCTTACTCTGCTTCCAAAACTTGCCGTTTCTGTCGAAGAAAAACAAAACAAGAAAACGTCAAATTCCACACATTGTGGGAAGCACACTTATTATCATATAGCCACCACGTGGAGTTTGTTTTATTCCGAGTATTTTTTTTTCTTTTCCTGTCCAACATACATATTTAAAGGGACTGTTTACCGCCCGGAAAAATTTTTCTCGGTTGTGGTGACAATGAGAAGATCGTTCCTTACATCGACGGAAACGAGCATGCGTGTGCCTTATAAAAAAAAGGAATAGTAATACGTTTAACTTGGCCCTGAAAGTAGTAAAAATGTGACCGGTGGCGACATCCTCGGTGATGAGTGTCAATCTCCAAGTGTAGCGAAAAGCCAAGAAATACCCACGCAGGTTCAGTTATCCTGCTGAAAGGCGGAAACTTATTACTTACTCTGAGTAACCCGAGGCGCTTTCTTCTTTCTTGCTTTCTCTCTTTTTTCTTCGTTTTCTTCCCTCTTTTAATTCTTTCACTCTTTTTCTCTTTCTATATTGCCCTTCGCACAATCGCTATCATGTAGCAGTGGGCTCCTCGTTTCTATCTATCTATCTATCTATCTATCTATCTATCTATCTATCTATCTATCTATCTATCTATCTATCTATCTATCTATCTATCTATCTATCTTCACATAATCACTATCGTTTATCAGTGGGCTGAGGGCAAGAGTGTGGGTAATGCATCCAGGGCAAAAGTTTTTCGGCTCTTCCCTTTAGCGATACGCCGACAGGAAGGGAAAACTTCGACAATGGACATTAAAAACACCATGTGACCCGTATGGATGTTGCGCGGCGAATGCCCGCATGGACTGGTGACCTTGAGGATTATGGCTTCAGGCCCGGGAGAGTGGTTTCATTCCAGAGACGGCTGGGGACCAAGCAGACGCACACGCGTTACGCGTGGCATCATCATCATCATCATCATCATCATCATCATCCAGCCTGTCTACGCCCACTGCAGGGCAAAGGCCTCTCCCATAGACCTACAATTATTCCTAGCCTTTGCTAACTGGGCCCAACTTATCCCCGCAAACTTCCTGATCTCATGCCCACCTAACTTTCTGCCGCCCTCTGCCTTCTGCACATTTACTTCTGCGCATTTCCTAGTGTATTAAAGGGACACCAAAGAGCAAAACGATCTTTCATGCATTACTAAACTACCCTCTCACACCATACTTTCCACAAGAGAGCTACTAGTAAGTGAGGAAACGCACAAAAGCAAAATACAGAAGGCGACATGTACCATCCTTACGTTTCCGCACCGACTCTCTGTGACGACATAGGTTTTGAAGGCGCCTTCTGCAGCGCGCATATTTATTTTCCGCTAAAGATGAATCCCGCTGTGTCTTGTAGGGGCCAGCCAGGTGGGCGGTTTGAAGCAATTAGTAAAAATTGATTTGTAAGCAACCTGCGCATCTCTATAGAGCCCGTAATCTTGCACAAATGACGGAAGTGTGCCACGGAACGTACCCGCAGCGAACTTTATTGGGATCCTCTGATCTCGAGAAATCACTGGAGCTAGTCTTTAACCCTATCGCTTCAGAAATGTATACAAGAAAAAAAAGAAAACATACGCAAAGAAAAGGCCTACCCTTCGTTTCGAAAACGTGCTAAGTCTGCAGTGAAGCCCCTCCCACTCCTCATAACCGCCAGTCACTGTTCCTCCGCGAGGCTGAAAATAGTTCCTACTTCGAACTCTGTGCAACCAAGATAAAGCGCTAATATGAACAATAAAAGATAACTGCACAAATTTACATGTAGCCATTCGTTCATTGCGCTGAAATGAAGCGTTTGCAACGCAAAAACCAAGCGCGCGCCGCAAGCGCCACCACCTGAGTTTTTCAACTCATTACGGTGAAGTTTAACGCGTAAAAAGGGCTCAGAAGCAAAATAAACCGCACCGCGGCCTTTTAAAGATTGAAACGTTCAGCCTCCACACATTTTTGCCTATGCTTCTTGCACGTCTCGTGGCATCAACCAATGAAATGACTCAAGAACAGTAGACCCTCCACTGGTACCGAAGGCTTAAACACGGCGCCATTTTGAAAAGGTCGCATGACGACGATTCTTTTTTTGCTTCTGTGATTGGCTGCCGGAGTAACACCGACTCGCGCGGTCCTTGTGCCCTGTTGCCAACTGCTGTTTTTTTTTTTTTAAGTTCTGTCCTAGTATGGGCGTCAATAGGATGTTCGAACTATAGTCTGCCAGCAAGACGTCTATAAGAAGTTCGCAATATAGTCTACCAGCTACAGAAGTTGCAACGCATTTGTAATTGTAGAACATAGATGCTGCGGGTCGATGAGCGATGAGGTCAGTGACTATCTATATATACTTTTTTTCCTATTTCAAGGAACAATGAAACAATTGTCGACCCAACTTGAACGCTGGCCTTGTGTTCCTCAGATAGCTTGGCAACAAAGTGTAGCTGCGACATTTACAAAGTCTCAGTTTGGAGAGTATTTTTTTTAAATTTTTATTCCGCACACATATTTACGTAAGATTAAGAAGGACAGCGCGATATTTGTTACATGGCATCTCTACAATATTGGTGTATAGTATGTGCTCAAGCATTATTTCGTTCTTGAACTTAGTTCCATGATCATGTATCATCCTACTGTAGGTCTCAGAACGCAGATTGGTACTCAGGAACAAGTACTGGCGAAGGAGTTCTGCGGATTGGGAACGGTCGTTATGGTCAAAGCCATGTAAGAGCGCTTCGGTGCATATTTCGAAAGTGATTAATATAATTAAAAATAACTAAAACAACATGAAAATAAACAAAGATATGATATATGAGCATAGGCCTTTCATATTAAAAATTCACTTAACTACCAGGATAATTATAGAAAATTAATAAAGCACTTACGTCTCGGAATACAATCACGTGAGCCTCATTACCTGTCTTGCATGTTCGGGTATTAGGCACACGTGAGAAAGGAAGGAATGGAACGAAGGAAGGAAGGAAGGAAGGAAGGAATCGCGCATGGCTCATACCCACATTGTGGTCTATATGAGACACATGAGTAAAGGATTAGGGTCGCATACCATCTTTTTTTATCGTTTAAGACGTTGTATGACCACGATCGAAGATATGATTGTGACGCTTCGGCAGAAGCGCACCCAGGATCTCTGCCAGGGGAGGGGGGGCGTTCAATCTTTCACGAAGGGCCGGGCATGCGATTACACAGTTGTTGCGTGTGTAAAAAAAAGTAAATAAATGCCAAATAATGGTAACATCAATGATGATGATGATGATTTTTATTATTTTTTTTCGACGTTTTGCAGAGACACTAACGCCACATTCTTCTAGGACATAGGAGCAGTTACGGAGCGAGAGGGGGTTAGGTCGGCCTAAGGGGAGGGGGTTACAACCCCCGAACCCCCCCCCCCCCCCCCCCCGTCGGTGCGCCACTGCGCTTCGACGCCGAAAACGTCATGATGTACAGCGCTCTTGTTTTGATCAAGTTTCGCCATTTTTCTCAGTTCGCGGAGCAGTAAACAGTTCTCCCACGTTGCTAGCGAATGCGAAGGCACGCTTATTTGAAACCGGTATAAGAATAACCAAGACACGTCGTGCAAGCTCTTACAGATCATCCACTCCATACTTCGTTATCATATCGTGGTTCTGGCGATAAAAGTACTGCAATTATGAAATCCATTCGATACTTCGTTTTAGAGCGACAAATATGAAAGCGTACGGAAAAAATAAAAGTTGCTGCTAGCGTTTTGCCTTGTAAGCCTGTACGCCTGACGACATCAGTTATTGGTACCGAAAGTCTTTTTAGACACCTAGCGCCGTTCTCAGAATGAGTTTATTTAGTTCGCAACCGATTTTCATGGGTAGAGTGCCTTTTCAGGGTGCGTCGTGAAACTGTTCCGTTAGCTTAAATACGGCGACACCTTACGCAAGGGAAACTGGTCCAGAATAGATGTGATATGGGTGTAGATTCCTGAGAGCTGTGTTGGCACAAATAGTTAAAATGCACTAGTATGAATAACATTATTATTAATATTTATTCTTATACAACCACGTGAGGGAACGAGCAAAACTAAAAATAATGAAATGCAATTTGCCCAAGACGAGGAGCAATCAAGTAGATTATCGATGAACGTACATACCAGCAACATCGCTATGAATGACACACAGAGTTCGTGTTTTCCCTCCTCTTCTAGGTGGTTTTTGTTCCTGCTGATACATTTTGTATATTCTTAGAGTGCTGTCATCTTACTCATCATCTGAGCAAAGACATATATACCCAGCATTCGGGGAGTGCGTGGGGGGGGGGGGGGGGGGGCAGGATCTAGGCATATTTGCCCATAGTTACTGAGTCGCTGTCGCTCTTTTTCCAAAGGGAATGGTCAAACAAAGCTGTGGTATGAAAATATATGACGTACACCGCCGCACAACTGCCCGTCTTCTTTTTCCCGCTGAACAAGTCCAGGAAGGAGGGAAGTAAAACGCAACGTCATCATTCACGTGACACTGCAAGAGTCGTTTATTTCCACGTTTCCAGAAAAGCCAACACAGACAAGAGTAAGTAAGGTTTCATTACATACGATGGAAGAAGTCCGAGGTTCTTTCTTTGCTTGTTGTTGAAATGCCGGTGTGTATTTGGTAACATTGTCTCGGTAATAAGTGTATACAAGTGTATGTACTATATACTGTTTACGCACTCCAGCAAGAGAACTCCGTGTATTGTACAAGCACGCTAAATGAATTAGCCGTCCATATTTAACAAAGCAACAGAGCAGGATGCAGGATTTTTGCCAGGCGAACAGCGTCTAACAAAACGAAGTGTAACGCGCACTGCAGAGACAGAATATACAGGTATCGAAGAAGGAATACAAAGTGGCCATCCGAATACTCATTCATCACGACAGCAGGAAAGCTTAAATAAGCAAAAGACGCATACACACAGGACAGCCGCTTGTACATTTTATATGCGTCTCATTAGCTTTACTTCATTAGCTCTTCAATTTTGACACACTCAATCATGGCTCTTATAATATACGAGGTAGGTTAAGCATCCTTCAGTTGTAGCAGTACAGAAGTATCAAATTCAATGTAGGACGATCTATAGGGTGGATATAACATTGCGCATGCGCTGTAAGCTTCCGGCACCGGAAATGATGAGCTGCCTTATCGGCGCCGATCACCTGCGATTGAGCGGTAAATACATGTACGTGACCTCCGCTACAAGATCAACACTCTTCATTTTATGACCCGCGCATGTTATCTAAACGTTTAACGGTGCATTACAGAACATGATAAGTCATTATAATGCAGTGTCAGCTTTTCGACCACCTGTGCGATTAGGGATAGCTTGAACAATGTATCTCTTTCCTCTTTAGACCTTATATAGCTTCGACGCTCTATCCGAGTGTGTTCGTTCACACGTTCTCAGCGCAGATTCCCTAAAGTTGGTTGGCATCGATTTTGATTTCTTCGGCAAGAACTTGATAATTTTTGGCACTGTTCAGTGACTTAATTGGAAGTAAGTAGCAGCCCTTTAGTTAATTTTTTGCTAGGACTTCTTGATTTTCTTGCGTTCTGTGTCTTACATGTCTAATCCATTGGAAAGGAATTAGTGACGATTTTGTCACCTGCTTCGGTTTTAGAGAGAGATGAATATCGCACGCATACATCGAACGAGTTGTTATTTGACCACATTACACTTTTGTTGCTCGCGCACGCGTTATACGAGCCTCATCATTCCCTATACACCTCTACTATTTCTATTCCTTATTCCCTTTCCCCTGTGTAACGTAGCAAATCGTCTTTTTTTTTTTTTTGAAGTGTTTCTCTCTTTACTCAGTTTACTCAGGAATTCATATAACACCACCCCAGATGGACCCCCATCCCCGCCAAAAGAAGTTTTCCGGCTAACCAATAACTCCGTATACCATCCCTCTCCCGTCCGTGTTTTGGTAACACCATGAGCAAGACTCCTCCGAGATCGAAATTCTGGATAAACCCTTTAATTTTCTTCGTATTTTCTCTCTATTCGAAATGTAAAATGGCTTCCCAAGTCTCTTACGCATGATACATCTGCGTATACGTGGCTGTAGCTTGAACAACGAGCTGCTTTTTTTTTAAATATGCAACATATACACACGTACTTAAGTTAAATTACGGCAATAGTGGGACGATTGAACAAGCAGAATTGAACAACGACGGCGCTGAATTGAATAGGTCGCATGATACACACATGCAGTTGGTATTCCATAATTTGGATTGCTCGATCTCATAGAAGGACCCTTATCCGAGGGTCGCGGGACCGAATCCCGGCCGTGGCGGCTGCATTTCGATGGAGGCGAAATGTTGAGGGTCATGTATACTGTGCGATGTCAGTGCACGCTAAAGAACCCCAGGTGGTCGAAATTTCCGGAGCCCTCCACTACGGCGTCTGTCATAATCGTAGCTGGTTTTGTGACGCAAAAACCCCAGAAATCAATCAATCATAAAAGGACAGTCTCAAAGTGTCGGTTCTCCTCAGACACTAACGGCCTTGAAAAAAGAAAGAAATACAAGAAAACCTAATGAAATTTGGACAGGCATTCAGTACATCTAAATTAAGCACAATGTCGATTTTCTAAAACTCGTCTTCGCCGTAGCATGTATCAGAACGCGCAGTGGTACGATTTCACGCGGTGGTACGATTCTTACATCATGCGGTATGGAAAGTGACACCGCTATCACGAAACCGGATTGAGTACCTCAACATAATAATAATAAAATAAAGAACAATGGCGTTGTTCAAGCTCAAATCCGTCAAAGCATGCTCATATATAAAAACATACAACTAACCGTGTCTGTCTCACGCAATAATGTACCGACTACGTAATAAAAAAAAAAAGGAAAGTGACTTCGTTATCGGGAATCCTTCAGGTCTGAATCGCAAAGAAAAAAAAAACACTGTTTGTTGACATAGTGCGTCTAACACATCGTCCGTTTGGGCATATGCTATCTGTCATCCCGTGCACGTGTTTTTGTTGAGGTTTCCGCCGTGCCTATCAGTGTACAAGCCGGTGGTTGGTCGGAATGCGCGGTCAGCGACTGTCTTATCTCAACGAGCGGCGTGATCGTACGGCCGATAAGCTTTGTGTTCCCACCTTGTGTCAGCTATCTCGCGGACTCTCTCAGTGAGCGAGATGGCATGACAGGCCCAACAAGCAGTATGCGACAGCTCACTCTTTACTTCTTGCTTTTTTTATTTTGTCTAAATCGAGTCCACTGTCGCAACAATAAACTCGTGACAAAAAGACGAGACAAAGAGAGGCTCATGAGACGCGAACGCAATCCAAGGTAGCACAGGGATGTCTTGAAGACGTCTTATGAAGAGATCAACGCCTCGAAGTGAATTATTCACCTCTGTTAAACTTTTGAAAAACGTCGCCAGCCGAAATGCTTATCAACGGACGATGATGAAGACGTGTTTATGCTAAACGTCCTCGCGAAGCCGAACGCGAACGTCCTGTAAGTAGGAAACTGCCGTGGTCTGATGGCGGTGTTTTCGAGCCTCCGGGCCCAAACCCTTTCCAAGACCAGTTTCTTCGAAGATGTTTTGAAGACGTTTTCAAGAGGACGTTGTCAAGGGAAACAAGCCGGCCGCGACATGCACGACTCCTTCTAAACTTCAAAAAATAAAAAAAGAGAGACATTAGCAACGTCTTTACGACGTCGTTATAACGTGCAGGATGTGCATTTAGAAGGCGCACTTCTACTGCGTTGCCAAGAATTGCTTAACTGTGGCGCGAAATGGACATTTTTCGGTTTCCTGGCATGGATTCTGAACGCACTCCACACACAGCAGCCAGCTAGGAAACACTCACAAAATGTTTGAATTTAATTTAGTTTTCGTCGCTCCTAATCTGCAAGGCACTCGCATTGCAATGGACAACACCATGACGCGTAACCAAAGTTGCCTCAAAATCGCCAAGATCGCCCCCGGAGTCGCCGGAAAAACGATGAGATCATCGTTGTTTTCATGTACACGTGCAACTGACAGCAGCCGATCCGGATGGTGCAACTCCGTCACGAATCGCTGTCCCTACGTCAGCTAGACTTACGTCCTACCGTGCTGACACGTCACTATGAAACTGTTCCATCGAAATCCAAACCAAAAATGGACTTTTAAAGTACCCGTACCCATATTAATAGTATACTCATTACGTTTCGAGGAACCACAATGCGACTCTTTTTAGGATTATCAACGATAGTGCTTTTATTCAGAGCAACAGTACTCAAATGTCTAAAATCAGATCGTGTCGGTACTCCTTTAACCACTAGCTGCATACGTTTGCTTCGAAGAGTTTCCATCAGCTCTTGTGGTTCACCGGATAAGACAAAATGGCGGGGAGATCACAGGTTTCACTCCAGGCCTCGAAGACTTGCTTTGGGTTCCGATTCGCTTTCATTGATCTCTGGAGTGTGCTATGCAGACGTGGAGTCACTCCATGGTGCAACACCATGTCCGCATAGGAAGAGGTTGTAGTGGGTTACTCCATGGGGTACACATTTATAACCTTTTCGGAGTAAACCAAGGAGTAGTGCATCCTTGATTTAACACGAGGAGGTTGTAGGGAGTTAATCCATGGAATAAACCTTTAAAACCGCCTTGGAGCAAACACATTCAATTTTTTTTTTGTGCAAGGTTAGGCAACAATGCACATTTGTACATTGAAAGACCCGCACCGCAAAATGCAGCCTTATTGCGAAAATTTAGCCAGACCAGAAGAGTGCCAAGTGCAAAATCGTTATTTGACGATGTAAAAAAAAAAAAAAACTCCCTCAACGCTGACCCCGAGTCCTGCCGACGCTTTCATCAATTTGAATATGGCCTTCGAGATTGATTTCCATTACCCTGATGCGACGCGGTCGGTGACACCTATAGATCGATCCCGCAGCCAAAAGCTCTTTGAAGCATTTGTATAAGAAACTCCATGCTCTGGGGCGTCTGTCGTTGAATCAGGTGGTAAGAATGATCGCGGTTATGAAAAAAAAATACACGTTTGATGAATTCAGCCGAAACAAACAAAGAAAATAGTGGAAATCCAGAGTCAGACAGCTACGACAAATGCAAATTTCGCTTAATTTCACTCATTTAGATGCTAGCTCCCGATTAGATCGGGACCGTGTATAGGCTAGAGATAACTATATCTGGTTCTAAAATTTATGTGCTTCGTCGGCGCAACTGTCGCCGTGGGCGCGGAATGTCTCCCGCAGAAACATGGCCTCTGTTGTTCATGCGTGCGAAAGACGCGCGCGGGATCACGGAGGCATTGATATAAACGCCTAGGGCTGAGCAGGGGTTTCGTCCACAGCGGGGCAGATGGCAGCAGCGTTGTTATTTTTGAGGGAAAAAAATAATTACATATGGTTGCACAGTGTACTACATGGTTCATCCTACACGAAGTAAGCTATCTGAGTACAACGCAAAATTCTTTTTGCTGTTTTGAATAACGGCAGTTATTAGGAGGCAAAACGAAACCGTTGTTAAGGATACAGCAAAAAACACCAGTTCTGAGGTTTCTTTGGTACTTAAGGTTGTTACTGTGAACACTCTATGGTGAAGGGTGCTTTTTCTTTCCGTCTGTTGACTGACACCTTTACCAATAGAGGTATAATAAACGCTCTTTTTTGCGGCAAGTGAAAAATAAGAAAACGAACCACACCGATGTGTGCCTAACGAGGCAGCAATTAAGTTTGCAAAAAAGCAGCTGATTTAAATACTACATAGTGTTAGTCCGAACAGCCGTCTTCGAAGTAAGCGAAGCAACCTTCAAGCAACTCGGAAACAAACTTGCGCTTACCGCGTTTGCAGCGCGAGAACAGCAAAATGACAGGCGGCTTAGCAGATTGCAACCATACATGCATGTATACTCACTATATGTATAATATATGTACGTTACGTTAAATGCCCTACAAATGTACGCTCAGTCCAATATACAACTCACTATTCCGACACAGCTACTCCCGTGGTACACGTTATATGTCGACGCAATCGGTAATGTATGTATAATATATACAGGCATTGCACTAGGTGCAGCAGTCGGGTTTGCCAAGCCGCGCTGTATGCAAATTGACCGCTTCTGCGACCACTGCTACGACGCATATGGACAATAGGCAGTCTTGCAGTATACATGTACGTTTTGTTCGGGACGAAAGCAGTAAGCTTGCGTATTATACCTGCGCGACCCCAAGAATGGCATAAATTACTGTCACGAAACATGATATAAACGATCCTGGCAAGTCGTTCAACACAGGGGCCTTTTTTGTTTACCGTTGCCTTGACAGGGGGCCGGAGAAGGGGGGGGGGGGTGTATAAGGGGTATAAAAAGGACAAAAACGCTCAATGCAGCTCGATTGCAACGCACCCATTGACACAGATGAGGTACTACGTGACACTCCAATTCGTGCTGAGAACCTCTTTTCGGGGGGGAGAGGGTGTATAAGGGGTAAAAAAAGGACGAAAACGCTCAATGCAGCTCGATTGCAACGCCCCCATTGACACAGAAGAGGTACTATGTGACACTCCGATTCGTGATGAGATCCTCTTTTCAGAAAAGATGTGAAGCTACTGCGGTTTATTGACAATTTCTGTCGTCAGCATAACGTGACATGCCAATGCAGAGAGGCCATTGCGTACATACGACTTATTTGCGTCTCTGAGCTGGTTTCATTGGAATGGCCACTTTTCGTGATGGTCTACACGAACGAGTGACGAATCAGAGTGTCGCAAGTAAACAGTATGGAAAATAGCTGTAATGCGAACGTAGTACATCGATTTCAAGAATGACCAGCTGTTAAGTATATTTAACTCCCACTGTGAACATGTGTGGCAGCTTGCGCTTCTTTGTTTTTCCTGGCTTGCCAACTTACGTTAATGTAAGTTTGACCATATTAGTATCGACGATTGATTACCCGGGAACTTGAAGGAACCGTAAAAAATTTGACTTTGGAACAGAAGGTCGAGCTTTAATATTTTATTTATTTTCTGCACGACCGGGTAATGGAATTCTGTGATTTACAGTATTCCTTATGCCGCCGCTTGTAGAAGCTGAAACAATAGTAAATATCAGAAACTAAGTTTTCTTGTCGATCGATATTAGACGTTGTGGATCGGCTGTAGTTGCGGGAGGCTAACCGCAATGTGCATCTGGGCGCGATAGTACATTAGGACACGCATGCAGAGTTGAACGGTGTAAGAATAAAATGTTCTAGATCTCACATTTAATTTCAAAGATATGGGGCAGTGGACGCGACGGCCAACTAGATATGTACTATGACGTGAAGGAGTTGTCCTCTAGTTAAAAAAAAAGAAGAGTAGTTGAATCTTAGGGAAAGAAGGCGCTCCTCACGGAGGAATTAGACACTGATTTCTCGTAAAAGTGAAGCGCGAAAAAATGACAAAAAAAACAAACAAACTGCAAGATGCTTACAAACGAACAGCCAAACTGGGGGATTGCTATAATTTATTTCAAGAATCTACAATAGAGTTCAGGCGTTCTTTGAGGGAACGGGTAGAGAAGGTAAACTGTTTCAAGACAGTTATATATATGTAAATCTAAAGATAGTCTTTATACAGGTTTCTGATCAGCCGCTGCTAACAAGACGTCTATAGACAACACATAGAATGTCTAAACCCACTCCATAAATATTGGATCCCGCGGCGTCGCAAGACCGAGGCAATCGTGACCAGTGCGCATGCGCAGGGCTATTCGGACAAATCATGCGCACTCTCGGGAACCACGAGTTCTAACATGTGACCGCAACTATCTATAGGGACGGCAACGTTTGAATTTTTACGACATTCAGTGACATCCTCAAGCTAGGTAGTCTAGGAGGAATGAAAACTTACGCCTGACGTCACTAGTGACGTCGGATCGCCGTGGTTGTGCGCACGCAATCTACGCAGAGATCGCACCGGCGAAGTGCGGGTGCCTGCACTGTACACTGTGCAAAACTATGTAAGTACAACTCGTAATCTGTTGCAGTTAAATGCAGCAGGTCGCCGGGACTTGGGTCTCCAGAAGGAAGCCGCGCCTCCGGACGTGACGCAATAACCTGTGCAGCGACGATGCGCGGCGAGTCGCTGCCCCGAAAAGCGTTCTCTGTGCGCCTCTCGACGTGACGTCATCTGTGGGAAGGAGGCTCCGAGACACCGAATTTAATGGCGGGATTGAGTTAACATCATTCCCATGTCCTTTGCAAAGGCATACGATTTGCGATGTGCCCCCGTCGGGTACAGGTGACGTCACATCGCATAACGCTAAGGCCTGTCACGATGGGCGTGGCTTGATGGGAAGCGCCACCTATCTGTATCGTAGCAGGTTTTTTGGCAGTTCGTGCTTTGGGATAACAGCGAGCTTGCGCGCATGCGCCGTAAGGCGGCTACAGTGTGAGCAATAAGACATCTGGAAGTCGTAGGATCATACAGGACATACATGGCGAGGGCGAAGACTGAGTAATCTTGCCCGCTGATATCGTATCTTAATTACAGTCAGCGAGCGAAAAGCTTCCGTGATCTGGGCCTCAAAGTTCGCTGGAAAATTCTGATACTTCCGCTCACGAAGGACATATGACGTAACCGGCGACGTCGCCTAGCAACATCTGGAAAAAGCAAAACACTGGGAAACGGGTCCGCGAGCAGCCAGCCCTCTGTGGCTAAGACAGCAGCCATTGCAGGCTAAATAGTTTTGGCTGATTAGCAGACTTGGCATTTTCCCCCGGAGCATTAGTTCCACGAAACGGTAAGCAAAGCAAATATCGACGTGATCACACGCATTCGTTCGAAAAGGGACAGCATCGTATGCTTGATTCTTCCAGAGAGCCGGACGGAATCAAGAAAGGACGTGGCCTTTCGGCAAACGCACGCCGTCGAAGTTGCCATAGTAACGGATGCAGAACGAACCGCATTGCACGTTTCTTTGACTGAGAAGATTGCACAGTACATATAAAGTTTCATACGTCAAAGACACTAAAACACACAATAAAGAAGCGCTAAGACTCACGCTATACCGCAATTACATGCACATGATTCACACATACACGGCTGAAAATCCTGCCTGTAGCCAAGCAACATTGAACGCCTAGATTTACAATTAGTGAAGCCAAACCTTGTCTGTAAGTATAGTTGAAAACACGGCAAAAGAGATAAATAAATAAATAAATAAATAAATAAATAAATAAATAAATAAATAAATAAATAAATGGTCATTCAGTGGCTACTGCCTAGTCCACAATGCAAGGTATAAGTGAATTTATATATAAGAAGCCGAAAAACAAAATGTGCCATTTTTTCAGACACAGTCCACATGGAAGACCAGGAGGGGCTCACGTAAAGGTGTCGAGGTTGTGTTGCGCTTAATAGAGGGTTATTCGCAACGTATTAGTCCAAACACAGCGATCACACTATCGTTCATTGTGTTAATGGTCCCGGGTGACAAGTTGGTTTGTTTCCTTAAACTTAGCTTAAGATAATGAAATCATACAATTTTAGATATGTTTACAAAAAAGAAATACAGCTAAGTTAACCGTCGGAACCACGCAAGCTTTCACAATACGAGTGAGATGATATTACATTGAAGGCTGTAGAACAAATTTACATATGCTTGCTCGCGTTCACCTTTAGTCCTTTACTATATCTGATGCTATGATCCTACACTAGCTTAAGAATAGAGCACAGACAAACCAACAAAAACAATTTTCTTAAGTGTATGATGTGTGACGCATTTGCATAATGTAAGCTGCTTTTGTATTTGTTTCTTATCATAGAGGCCCACCAGTATCTTCGACCCACTTAGCAACGCGTTTTTTTCACATGAATGAAAATAACTAATGGAGAAATAATGGTTAAACCTGGGCTTCTCTGGTGCTCTTAGAGACTATGGTCGACTATGATCTAGCTTATTTGCACAAAGCCACCTTATAATGCGTGAATGTGAAATAAAAAGGACATGACGGCGACGCAGACGGCAAAAATGCGCTTGGAGTGTCCACATAATTGCTGTCGCAATAAAAAGGAATTGAAAGCAAAGGACTTCGTGAATTATATCCAAGAAGATGTAATGGACATGTTTGGCTTATTAAAGGAGGCCAACGGAGATAAGACCATCACATGATATAACAACAGCGTCTCCAGCGCAGTCACTTTCACACAGGCGGGTCCTTACCATTGAAGTTGTTGTCGAACTTCGGACCGCAGGTACGTAAATGACTTGCGGATCGTTTGGATCTTTAGCACAGGAAAGGACGCGTCACTCGGAAATATCGATCAGAAAAGAAAGAATATTACTACAGTTTCCTCACATTCAGACACACAAAGCCACAACCGTGGGCCGCTGGGAGCCGTGAGTAACTTCCCTACACACGATTAGTGAAACTACACGCAACATCTAGTATCCGGGCACGACGTCCATCTCGGCGTACGTCTCTAGCTCCAGTGCGGCCGCTTCGAGGGCTGCCTTGCAGTCCGCCCACGGTTGCTGCTGTTGGGCGACGGCCACCGACGAAGACGGGTCGCCGAAGACCAGCTCTCCCGGAACGGTCACGTGGTGGTCAACGACGCAGGCGTCGTCCGTCTCCGTGCCGCCGTACAGCAACTCGAATGTCTGCACCGCGGACGACGAAGAGCAGCCGGCCTCAGAGGATGTAGTCGCGGAGCTCACCGGAAGACACAGCGAAGCTGACTCGGCGGCTCCCGCAGCGCCGGTTCCTGGACCGAAGCACGTCCACCAGTCGGGACTCGAAGCCGACGGCACAGAGCCGTTGACGGAGACGACGGCATCGGTGACTCCGCTAGTGGTGCCGAACAGGTCTTCTTCGAGTTGCAAGGCAGCCGCTGCCGCGGCGTCCTCGGAGCTTCGGTATCGGTCCAGCTGCTGCTCCAGGTCCAAGTCGCTCTCGCTGAGGATCCAGGACAGGTCGTTCTTGAGCGAGTCCCCCAGGTCGCCGCACACGTCGTCCAGGTGCTGTTGAGACGCAGTCGCGCCAGCGACGACGCCCGCCGAGTCCATGATCACGACGGCGGCAGGGTCCACGCGCTCCACGATGACGGCTGGTCCACTGTGCGACTGCAGCGCCGAGACGACGCTGCTCAGGGCTGGGGAAGTCGTCGACGACGTTGTCGCCTGCTTGTTCTTGGCCCCGCCTCCGCGGTCCCTGCGGTTTCTCTTGGAGCTGCTACCGCTGCCACCACCTGTAGAGGGCGCCGTGGCGGTGCCGGGTGCTCCGGGGTGTCGCTGGGCGGGTCGTCGCTTCTTGAAGACACCGTCGACCAGGGAGTCGGCGTAGACCGGGTCCAACCTCCAGAAGCCTCCCTTTCCAGGTTCGTCCTTGCTCCGCGGCACCTTGATGAAACACTTGTTGAGAGACAGGTTGTGGCGGATCGAGTTCTGCACAGTGTACGGAAGGAATGAACAGGCGTATTTGTTTCGGTACGAAACATACATGGGTATGCTTTTTAGCACACATCCCCACAATAAGAAGACCGTCCACCCAGTGGCAGCACAATGGTACCCAGTGTCTCGATCCCTGACGCTTTTCTTTCGGTAAAGATTTCGTTGTTACAACGTGCATTGCTAAATGTAATCCTCTGGTGCTCAATCTTGTCCTAGAACAAAGATCTGTCGTTACCGGTCCTCCTTTCTTCAACGTTGCAAGACCTATATATTTAAGTGTAACAAGTGGCGTGCACGTTAAAAACGGTACAAATATTGCCCAAAATGTGTCCAAACTTTAGAACTTGGTAAAATTTTGACAATCGTAGCTCAGTCATCTGTACTCTAAGCGGAATTTACTCCCTAGGTGTATTTCCTCTAGTGATGAACAGATAGCCATTATCTGTTTTGCGTACAAGATAGTTTCCGGGGAAAATGGAGGCTCGAATACATTAATGAAGTTGCTGAGCAAGGAACGTAGCTAAAGCCAACGTTTCGACCATGTGGACTGGTCTTCTTCAGGGCAAAAAAAAAATTGTTGCTCTGATGTAGACAAATCCATATGTCAAAACGTTGGCTCTAGAGACTTTCCCTGTTCAGTGGCTTTTTCACGCCTGTTTTGCGATTGTATCGTCTTTCTAGAAAACCCTGAGGTATCCTATCTTTTTTCTTCAGGAATGCTGCGTGGTGCTCATAACGCACTCACTTCAAAGCCATTCATGAAACGGAAGTGCCGGGCAACCATGTTAGAGCTACAACAGCATGAAAGACAGCATTCTGTGACGAATATACAGTGCAAGAATAAGCCCTAAAGAGGGTGCAACATTTCTTTATTTGTATGAGAGTCACTAGCCCTTGCGTCACGTTATATTTTGCACTCTCGTTCAATGATCTTTAGTTCCATCTCCTCTCTGATTTGCATCGTCATTGTTTCTGTGCCTTCACGTTGTACATTGCACAATAAGCGATGCCTGTTAAGTACGCAGAGTTCTTAGGGGCTCACATTGTCGACGATCGTCACTTACTGTAGCGTGCTTCGCTTCTCGCCAATATACGTGACGCGCAAAAGAGGGCGCCACCACCTCGCCGAGCACACGATTCTTCCTCCTACGACCCTTTTCCAGCGCACAACGAGTAGCAGCCGGTTTGCCCGTGCTACGTACTTTCGCAGGTTTCACAGTAGTGGATCTGTTGATTTTTTCTCTCTTTTGGCTTCTTGTATTTTTTGAGGCCTCCATTTTTTTTCGGGCACTCACCTGCCAACTGGGATCAGCGTTCCGGTAGTACAGGAAGTTCTCGCGTATCCACTTGTAGATGGCGCTGAGCGTCATCTTGTTCTTGTTGGCCTTCATGGCCATGCAGATGAGCGTGGCGTACGAGTACGGCGGCTTGCTCGAGCCCTGGTTCTTGTAGTCGGGCTCCTCGGCTGCCACAGCCGCCGCGCACCTGCGCAAGGTATGAACCATTGGTTCTCAAACATGGATGCGTCAGGGACCCCTCGAGGACGGATGCAAGTGATAGGGGACCACTTGTAGTGTCTGGAGTCGGGAGAGGAGGGGGGGGGGGGGAATGTCTTATAGAGACTTTAAGGTAACACGGCATTCTGGAGGAAATTACCAATGAGGCAGTGCTGCGCGGATTGCACAGCAGAGCACAGGAAAATTAATGCACAAGGAAGTCACACCGTGAAACACTTTTGCTCGACAGTGCCACGCCTGCATCATAGGTGTGCACACGAGGGAGGCCAAGGGGGGCCATAGGCCCCCCTGACTATTGGGGAAGGGCGCAAGATTTCTGATGACATCTAGAAAAATAGAAAAATAGTTTTAATTATGCCACTTACAACACCCCGGGGTAGGGCACGATACAACCCGATCTCCATCTGCCCGTCTCAGGATACCACTCTCTCAACGACTGGGTTACTACGACACTTCGGATGTATTCAAGGTTTCCATTTTATTAAAGTTATTAAACACGTTTCAAACGGCCCCTTTTTAAAGGAAAATGCAACTGCAAGCTATAATCGTGACTTCTTAAACTTAATGATAGTAAGAGCCATCATCATTAGCACTGCATGTCCTTGAGCAATTTCGATCGAGAGATCAATCAAAGAATCGATCAAATATTTCTTTCTTTCCTTCTTAAACATCTTCAATGAAACATGAAAATCAACATTTGGTGAGGTGAGGTCAACAAATAGGTGAGGTCCTCGCGAACTTAGTTAAAGGAAACTACAAAGAAATGCGCAGCTCGGCCATGCGCCGTACAAAGCAAGCTGCCTCACCTCCGGTGCAACGACTCACCTGGAGACTGCGCTGTGGGCTGCCGCAGAGCCATGCAGCGCTGTCTTGGCAGCTACGCACCCGGATCCGCAGCCAGGCGGGCTCGCCGGCGGTGTCGGTGGCGTCGGAGCCCCGATGCGCGTCATGATGTTCAGGTTCTGTAGCCAGTGAAGGCTGGTCAGGGCATCGTCCACGTTACCGTCCGCCGCGGCCATGCTGCGATGGAAGATAGACGGTATATCAGCTTTAGCACCCATAGTGTGGTAGCTTAGCGGATAGGGTGTGTTGGCTAGCGAAGCCCGAGGTCGCCGGATCGAATCCCGCGGCCACGTCAGCCGCGTGCCGATGGGACCGAAACGCAAGACGCACCCGTGCACTTGGATTTAGGTCCACGTTAAAAAACCTCAGGCTGTGGATATTACACTGGAGTCCTCCACCACGGGGCACACCTTAAGATAGTATCGTGCTTTCGGTCCGTAAGGCTCCATCAGTCATCATTATTACCTTGGATTCAGCATGCACTGCAGTGGTACAGTGGTCACAGTCACTGTCACAGCGCCCGGCTGATGACACCGAAAAGACGTGGGTCTAATCCCGCCGCCACGGCGGTCGCATTTCGGTGGAGGCAAAGATGGTAGAAGCCCATGTACTGGGCAACGTCAGTGCACGTTATGTAAAGAACTCCAGGTGCTCTAAATTTTCGGAGCCCTCTACTGCAGCGCTCCTGAAAACGATACCGTCGATTTGGCATGTGAATACCCGGTAATTAACTGTTATTAATTTAGATTCAGGGGTGTTGGCACCATCATCCTGTGCTCACAAAAGACGCGACTTCTGTTAATTTGAACACAGCGACGTGATATGAAGAATCACACGGTCTGCACTCCGATTTGGAGCTATTGCCATAACGTCTAAGTATTCAGTAATAGCACACTCTGTCTCCTCCATGACACCCCACAGCACCAGAACAAAGAGAGCATCGGTGCAGCAAACGGTAATTACGCTATAGGTCTTTACCCAACAGCATACGCCAGTCGAGGTAAGTGCCAGCAGGAAAAGTGGAAGAGTGCTCATGTGTTTATGGATTAAGACAGGAAATAAGATGGCGATAAGCTGGCCGAAAGTATAGCAAGCGTCTCTTTGTGCGTGGAAATAGGTGTACAAAAAAGAAGGAACAGGTGGGGAACAAAACTGATCCAGACACAACCTAGTGCGTAGGTGGCCCGAAAGAGAGGCTTGACCCCGTCGATGTAAGATGTGACAGGGAAGTCCGCGGCAGAGAGTGATAGAAAGGAGAGATCAAGTGACTCCCGCACCTGACTGCCGTGGACAAGAGTTTATAGAACACCTCCCGACACCCTATTAGCATCGATCCAGGTGTACCCTCCCTCTCACCCGCCGCAGAGTTTTGGAAGAACCATGGACAACAAACCCCAACATCAAAATGCTGGATAAACCCCTGACAGTGAAAGACGCATCACGTGCTCTTTTCCCCTTTTCTCCTATCCCGCGTTTCGATTGAGTCTTCACGCCAGAAGTGAGGTATACGTCTATATACCGCACGCATTCTCACGGCAGTCGTCTCGAAAGGGGATTTTTCATTTCCAGAGGATCCAAGGAGAATGCTTTTTTGTGAGTGTTCATTAATAGGTTATGTTGCGTTTGTCCACGTACTCCTCTTTTTACAACTTCTTCACGGTTCGATACTCAAACTTTAACAAACGCGACACTCCGCGCGTGCGCTCCATTAGCGTTTTCTTTTTAGGCGTATCGGGGGAGCTGTAACCGACAGTCTTTCCAGGGGAAATATGATGATGGCGAATTTACTTCTCTTCGTGGCACGCACCCGCTAAGGGGGATGTGTCACGAACTTGGCGGTAACTTCAATAAACGGTTAAGCCAGTAATCAATAACGTGGAGCGATTTGCAGGTAAAAACATGACTTATGGACCGAGGTTCACAAGCGAGGACTGAGCTCATGGTACGGGTAAACGTTCAATAAAATTATAGTCATTTCGATGCCTGTGAAATCTGAGTAGACAGCGTAGCTGGGGCAAAGATGCCTATCACCATCATGAAGCACTTTCATTATCACTATCACTGACAACTGATTTGTGAGGTTTAACGTCCCAAAACCAGCTCTGATTATGGGAGACGCCGTAGTGGAGGTCTCAAGAAATTTTGACCACCTGGGGTTCTTGAAAGTGCACTGACATCGCACAGCACACGGGCCTCAACATTTCGCGTCCATCAAAATGCAGCCGCCGCGGCCGGGATTCGATCCCGCGACCTTCGGATCAGCAGCCGAGTACCATAGCCACTAGTCCACAGTGGCGGGGCACTATCACTGACAAGTAACTATGACCTGATCTATCTATCTATCTATCTATCTATCTATCTATCTATCTATCTATCTATCTATCTATCTATCTATCTATCTATCTATCTATCTATCTATCTATCATTTCTTCCTTCTGGCGGCGGCGCCCTGGGCTGGCGCCGCCATCTAATATGCACACGCACCACAAACACACGCAGAAGATAGACCCTCTCCCCGCTCGCACTTGTACGCGCGCTAGGCACGCCGTAACCCAGACAAAAAACCAGTAGCAAGCACACCAGCTGTTCTCCGCCTCCCGGTAGAGATTGAGAAAAATAATGGGGAAAAAAGGAGGAATAACGATCGGGTGGCCTGGCGCCACACGCGCCAGCGGCGGCCCCGGTCAGAGTACACAAGCCCCAGAGGAGGAGGAGGAGGACAGGACAGGTGATGTCGGGGACGATGCACGGTCACCCGCCTGTCCCCTCTCCTCCTGGCGCCCTTCTCTTCTCCAGTGCTGCACTGATCGTTGATGAGGAACAAGAAGAAGAAGAGGAACATAGGGGAGGATAGGGAGAGGAGGCGAGATCGGTCACTGCTACCGTCGCGGCAGCAGCGGAGACCGCCGAGCTATCGATCCAAACGGGAGCGGCGCTCCTGAATCTATGCGGAGGGCGCCGCCGCTGCAAGCGCGCGTGCATGATGGCAGAGCGCAGTCTGGAGCTAGCGCACAGAGTTAGAAGAGGGAGGGGGGGGGAGGAAAAGAGGCGGTGCTCCGTAGCAGGTGCACGGACAATACGTACAGAGCCCACCGGCTCGAATGTGAACTGAACGACGTTGTGCGACCGCAATGACGCGGTCGACAGGCTAGCTCTACGCAGCGAGATGGTGCCTCGGCTGGGTGGCGTTGGAAAAAAAAAAGCTGGGGTACGGAGCGTCCCGAAAATGATGGTACGGACTGATGACACGTCACGTGGATGATAGTTTAATGAGGGTAGGTGGAATGACGGAAGTCGGAGGTTGTGCCAAATCAATGGGCCAGATCTGCGTCGCGGTAGACGGCCTGTAAAGGGTGCATCACTGCAAGCCCAGTCTGCTTGTGGCAAAGCTAACACAAACTCAATCGTGGTTACAGCAGCTATTCAAGTGCGATTCACGGATGGGGATAGCTTGAAAATACGTCGCTATTATTTGGCTGACTTCGTTTAGCGCATGTAAAGCGTGTTGTGTTGTTCCTTATCTTTATATCTTGCATTGGGCTGAAATTATTCGGGCACTCCGGTAAGCCTGCAATAATGCCTCTCTGCGTTATTTGAAATAATAGAGCTCTCCTTGAACAGGTAACGATGCAAATCGATCGATGTCCTTATCTTTAATAACGAAAATTTAGAGTGATACAATGTGGCTGACGATAAAACTGCATAACTGCAGCTTGAGTGGGTCTCAGCCATCAATCATCGATCGATCGCCACAGATAACGAGCTCGGCTGACCTGAAACAGTCGACGAGCAGCTCGCGTGGCTGATTTCTGATATCCTTTGGCGAGTCCGGCGAAAAAAAAAAGGCCTAAACAGACGAGGCACCATTGAAATGACGCTCAATCTGTGCTCACGAATTGTCTTGCATTCGAGTGATTCCGCAAGATGCAAGAAACATGGCGCTCTGGCCGCCAAAGGTCACTAAGTCGACAACGCTAGAAATATACAGTAAGTGGCACATAAACCAGCATATTTAGGCTTCAGTGGTAGCGCAGAGGCACGTGGAAAATACCACTTATAATGGAGACCAGAGCACTGGCGTGATATCGTTCAAGCAGGGAGCGATTTCGAAGGTCGCGGTCCGGGGTTGCGGGATCGAATCCCGGCGCCGCGGCCGAATTTCGATGGAACTGGAATGATAAAGGCCTGCGTATACTGTGCGATGTCAGTGCACGTTAAAGGACCCCAGGTGGTCGAAATTTCCGGAGCCCTCCACCACGGCGTCTCCCATAATCATATCGTACTTTTGGGACGTAAAATCCAAGAAATAATTACTAGGTACTATAGACGGTTTCGCCAGCGCTTGCCGTTCTCTGGCAACATTGCGCGTTCACCGGAAACGTGCCCTAGAAAACTTCCTGTTTAGCTTGCTTTCGCGTGGTTTCAGCGTGCGTCGGTGGCCGCGGATGCTTGTATTCCGCTGTTTTCCGCTGATAGAATTATTGTGATGAAGCGCTGGCGACTCGGGCGCTGTTGTGTGGTGCCAGGATGCAGTCTGCGGTCCGCAACTAATTTGCTATCGCGAGTCGAAACGTTATGTTTCGCGACAGATGAACGGAAAGAGCGCAGCGACCAGGCGAGAAAACTGGAATCCCACAAAGAGCGCGCAGATTTCTTCTGCCCACTTCATCAAAGGCAGATAAAGCTCAATGCATACTCTAATGGCACAGAGGCGATGCGCAGACGTTAGTCTAAAATCCCCATTACAAGGTACACATCAGGCGCCGTCGCATTCCGCCCACGACAGACAATCGCGCTGACGCCTGAAGTGTATAGCAAAACGTGAAAGCTGCCTAAGGCTAAAAATCCATCGTAAGGTGTTTCTTGTAGTTGGAGCCTTGTCAGTGATGTGTACTGCTCGAAGCAGCACTCGGGACACCAAAGCAGCCGCGCTCCACATGAATCGCCGCACAGTATACGTCGCGGTGCCCACGTTTTGTTGCCGTGCGTTTGCTTTTTTTTTTTAATGAGAGCGACGCCTGCGTGTGGTTTGGCGTCTGTGCGAGCAACTGACTCATCGCCTGTCGTATTGCCGCCAATGGACATCGTCGCACCCTAGCTATTTTAATTTATCTTTCGGTGTGATCTTGGACTATAGATGTAGGCAGGTTAACTTGAAAGTATGGTTCGTAAATAGTGTACTCGTAAGCAAACCATAGTATTTTGCGTGACTCAGCCGCACCTGACTTCATTATATAATGAGTACGTTTCATATGATTTCAGACGCACCGAACACATTAGATTGCGATCGATTCCAATCGGCGCCGATCTCTCGGATCAAAAAGCACCCGGTGTGGCATAAGCGCACCAATATAATGTTTAATGTTCCATCGTGATGTGTGCCTAGACCAAACATTTGCGTTTGTCAACTATCCCGTTTTCGGTAGCTTAGAACACGTGTGATAAAACGTATAGGTTACGCGTTTATGCGATGTAGCGTTCCGTACACAACTCCACCCCCTATGTGAAAAACATGATCATTATTACGACCTTTTCAAATGGTCACAGTAAAGTTTTTAAGTTGTCATGGTAAGTTAGCCATCGGTTTAACCTGTGATTTTAAGAAAACTAGGCATGCTCCATCACAGACGACTTGCTCTCTGCTTGTTGCCTTAATTATAATTTTATTTATGTTTAACAGGCTTGTCCTGAAACTGGACAATCTTGCTTACCTTTGGCAAGAATTCTGCAGTTAGCATAACTTTGCTCAGCAACATCGGCTGACATGCCGTCGCACAGATCGTTTGTCAATTCATCGCGTAGCTGCCTTCCAGGCTACAACTTCCCTATACAGCGGATCAGGCAACTCTTCTCTCCTCTGCAGTTTATGCTTGTATCTCTCTCGTGCGACATCGTCGACCCCCTTCATGTAGTCGCAAGACATCGCTCTAAACACACTTGAACGAATGCGCCAGAATTATTTGAGCAACAAACTAATGCACCAGAGGAAAACACCGTCGAGTCCATTGAAAATGTATTACCGGAAGTGCCGCACCGGAAGTCTTCTTGGGCGCACCGTTCGGCGCATTCCTGTTTGTTTACAAACAGCGAACCCGTCTATAGGTACACAGGTGTACAAACCAATCAAGGAAAGATCTATGCTGAGTAAAAAGGGAAGTAGAACACATCAGTGGTGAAATACGGACTAAGGACTTTGGCGTTACGATAAATACAAGGCGGCGCGTGAAATTCTGATAAGTGTTGGTACTAACGCTATAACGTCTGCAAGTGCAGTTCTGTGCTTGAAATAGGAGCTTTTTCGGGTTTGTAAGTTACAGCTGAAATTCAAGAACCGCAAGTGAGGCAGTGAAAGAGAACACTGGCTGGGCTTTCGTTTCAAAGTGAGGGAAACGCTAAGCAAGTTGGTTTTGAACAAGGGCTTAGGAACGGGGACGGAAAGATGTAGGCAGGTAAATTTTTTGAACACCTATGCCTAAAAGAGAGGAACCCTTTCTCATCGGGAAGGTTGGGGCAGGTGAAGCTTGACGGATGCGTGTCTTATCTATCTATCTATCTATCTATCTATCTATCTATCTATCTATCTATCTATCTATCTATCTATCTATCTATCTATCTATCTATCTATCTATCTATATCTGCCTTTCTTTCCCTCTTTCTTTCTCTTCTTTCGTTCATTTCTTCATTTCCGTCTTGTTTTTCTCTTGTTGTTTTCCTTTCCTTTTTTCTTTCTGTTCCCTTTGTTCTTTTCCTTCTGTCTGTCGTTCCTATACTTTGCTTTTTCCTTTAGTTCTTACCATCCTTCTTTCTTTTTTTCTTTCTTACCGTAGCCCAACGTCCACATTTCATTTTTCGATGCCCGAAGTTGCAGGCCTATAGTAATTTCTGTGGGAAGTGTGTGTGTGTGTGTGTGTGTGACGTCACTTGGTAGATCGTTCGTATAGCATCTCCCGATGCGTAACGTTTCACCCATTGCACACGGAAAGCAGCACGTACGGGGGGAAGCTGTCGGCGCCTACCGTCTGGGAGCTGCGTGAGCGAGTGGCCGATGCCCGAGACGAGAGACGGAGAGAGAGAGAGAGAGGAAACAGCGTGTGTACACGCGCGCCGCAGACAGGCGGAACGACGTGACTGGCGCCAGACGGCGCTGCCGTCATCGTCGCGGTATGCACGGTGCGTGTGACACTCTCAAACCAGGGCACGCATTTTCATCACGACAAAGAGAGAGGAGGAGAGAAATTCGATTCGGGATCTCGGTGATGTTTGAGCCAGACGAAGAAGTGCGAGGCTCTTGTGGAAACAAATAAATAAGAAAGGACAGAAAGGGAAGAACTCAGAGGAGCTATTCCAGTACTTCCGCTTGCATTGTAGTCGTTTTTATTCGTCGGACCAGTGGCAAAGCGAGAAAAGGGGGAAGTGAATGGCACCAAGGCCCATAACAGCCTGGCAGTCAGTGCGTGGTGCGTGCCGTGAGCAAGAAAAAAAAGTGTCAGCTTCGAGATGACAATTAACAAAATGAAACAGGCGATTGCGAGAGACAGACGAGACATAGATTGGATGTAGAATGTCGTGCTCAGCTGCTGCAGTGCAGGGGAGGGAACTTGAGTGCTCACGCAGAATTCGAGCTTACAGTTACGGCTTAACATGCGTGTCACCCGTTAGAATACCAGTTATAACAGTGTTGACCTCACAGAAACAAAGACGTTGAAGGTCTGTTCCAGCGTTTCACCTAGCACATCGTCGATGTCTGTTTTATGTTCTTTGTCCGTCTTTGTCACCTTCGCAGCACATTATTAACCTCAGCTTGGGGTTTAACGCCCTGAAACATAAGACTGGGGCTATATGAGAAGCCGTGCAATGGAGAACTGCCAAGCAACACAGGTAGGTCGACCCAAAGTCCCTAGATATTTTTCTTTCCGTTTTTTGAAGTAGCGAAAAGCTTTGATGGTGCCGCTGGCGCATCTGATTGGTCGGCGTTGCTTTTGGCAGCCATGTTCTTCCTAAAGCTGTTACTTGAATGCTGCAGCGAGTGAACGTCAAAGTTGCGCGTTTCAGTAGGCGTTTCCTTACATATGGCACGTCCACTATCATATTTGATAGGAACGCGCATGTTGACGGCCGGACGCTATGGGTGCGCGCCTGCTCCACTCCACATGTTTAGGAAGAACATGGCTGCCGACGCGGGCTTTGAGCGAGAGGGTGCCGGGAGAGGAGGTAGATGTCGCTACTTAAAAAGCGTAAAAATATCTAGGGACTTTAGGTCGACCGGGGGAAGGACAGACAAACCGGACCAACTATGCATGAGAGGAACACAGTTAAATGTGTCTTGTTGCGATCAAAATATAGATGTTCCTTCGTGGAAACTTGGTCCCAGCATTAAACTACATGTCTAGAACAAGATGTATCCCCTAGTTATGGCTTATGAGGAATGCAAAGACGTCTCGAGGGAGAGGGGGTCGCGGGGCACGTTCCTTCCCCTCTTCTCCGTTCCCCCCCCCACTATTTCTTAGCTGACGTCATTGAGTTGTCTGATGCACTGACATTTCATTACGTGAAGTTAAAAATATATGTTCCAAGCTGCTGTATGATTGACTATTACTTTTATGCAATATGTTTTACAGTTGCTCCCTTGGCTGCCCCGTTTTCCTACGGTGTCCACCCAGGGAAGCTTGTGCTTGGGTGCTTTTCTTGTGGTTGTCCTAGTACTTTGCTCTATTCCTCGTATCTGAAATGTACAAACGTACGGAAATCGCAGAAGAAAAGCGAAGTGCAAATCGACATTTGGCAAGGCTTTTGTGCGCTGCCATAATCGGCGTATGTTGCTTCAGTCTAACGTTCTTCGTACAAGTGTTGAATGGTTCACCTGAACAAGCTGAATTCAAAAGTCCAATTGTTGCCACTTTCATACAAGGCGGCAGTTTGCATTTGCAGATGCAATACATTCTTTTTCTAAGCACTTGCTTGCCCCTGGTCTACTCGATCACTCATAATAACGCGTTTAAGTTGTTCTTGGAAGGGTAGCTCTCCAGCTGCTTTTTTTTTTTGTGAACAACCAAGGCTACATGTGATTTGCCCTTCTACCGGAAGAGTCAAAGTGGTGAAAATATAATTGAACAGGGAATTTCGGCGGAGGCATGTCTCTACGAGCAGAGTTGTCTTCTCCAGGCTAGCAACTGAGAAGGCAGTTACTTGTCGTCTTGGCGAAGGCAAGTACACTTGCAGAAACGTTCCTGCAGTGACATTACTCCCTGCTTAACTATATCTCTACGTTACCAGAAATCCTGCAATTTACCAAGCCCTCTGGAGCGTATGTTCTCGCGTTTGTCGGTATTGTACACATGATCGATGTCGCCATGGTCGCTTTTCTATTATTTAGTCGAAAATACTCTCGGACAGACCTGTCGATAGAAGGGGAGTGGACGGATGCTATCTACATGTGCGAAGATGTCGATCACCCAACGTATCACTTACCTAGCTTAAAATGCACAGTGCTAATAACAATCAGCTAACGCTTTACGATATGACTATGAGGCACGCCCTAGTTTAAGAGCTCGGAAAATTCCCGCCGATTGGGGTCCTTTAACGTGCATTGATATCCCACTGTATCATCGACCCTCTATATCATTTCACCTCCATCGAAATGCGATCGACCGCCGTGACCGGGAACGAAACCGCATCTTTCGGGTCAGCACCCAAGCACCGTAACCACTACACCACCGCAACGGCCCTAAAAACGCCCAAAGGTGCGTATATATCCCTGTAAACCGAAAACACAAAGAAAGAGATGACCCGGCCAAGCACAGAGCTCCCCATGTGCCGCACAGCGGCAGCGAGGTCGTTACACTTGGCACTTATACACTCTAATACTCTCGGCTCGGCACTCACGGCCTCACCCTCCACGCTACTGCCGCGCCCCCTGCTGACGCGCTAATCGTCTCGTCGCCGACGGGATGCGCAGCCCGGCGCTCTCTCAAGTGCACGGCCAACGCCCACCGCTCACGGCCACGAGGGAGAGTGAATGGAGGGGAGTGAACGGGGAGCAAAAGAGAGGGGAGTAAAAGAGGGAGAGTAAAAGAGGGGGAGTAAAATAGGGGGAGTAAAAGAAGGCAAGCAAAAGAACGGGAGTAAAGGGGGAGGTAAAAGGGCGCCACGGCTCCCCCCAACTCGACGGGAATGATGACACCCATTTCTTTAATCTCCCTGTTGTTTTCCGCCGCCTCTGTTGTGGCTAATAGTTTTTTCTTTTGCCCCTTTTTGTTGCTTCTCTGGTGGTTTTACTTTGTATGCCTTATTCATCGTTTTCACTTTGCCGGGACAACCGCCTGCAAAGCGCCAGAAGCCCTGCGCGCGGATTGATTGCTATAAGAGAGGGGATACGGCACAAGTGGCGTGCGGATGCCGCGGCCCTAGTCTTTAGGCGCGGCACTGTGGGAAAGCGTTCCGGTTGGGGTTGCGGTGAAAGCAATTAGCAGATGAGTAAGGACGCGACGCAATAGGAGCACTTCTCATCGCTTGGTGTCTTTCAGTTTATATTGTGGCGGGTGTCCTTTTTATTTCTTCCTGCACTTGCTCGCCGCAGCGAGATACGTTTTATTTCTCGTATATCTTTATTTACGGAAATAATATAGGCACAACATGAACCGCAAACATTGTTGTATCCTTATTATTTGCCTTCCAATTATATTTACGTAAATTTGTATACTGTGTAACTTGAGACATTTTTATATGTTCATGTACGCGATATCCAAGCTTGTTGCGTTCCCGATCCCGACATCTCGGGCTTGACACCCGACCACGGCGGCTGCATTCTGATGGAACCGGAAATTAAAAGCAGTCGTACGCAGCGTTCTGGTTGTATGCTAAGGAAACACCAAGAGGATGGACATAATGTGGAGAGCTAGCTCTCCTAACGGCGTTTCATAATGACCGGTTGTACGAGATTTAAGAGCGCTACTGAAATGTAGATATAAGCTATAATCCTCTGTGCACTTAGTGAGGAGTTCCATGGAAATCAGTGTGGAGGGAGAGGGATTGGCAAAGGTGGTCTCCTTGTGCTATATACGGGTGTCAATACATAATAAATGTGTGTGTTGTAACGGTTGATGGACAAGTACACCGTATTCGCATATTGTGCATCCTAGCCTCAAATATATATATATATATATGTATATATATATATATATATATATATATATATATATATATATATATATATATATATATATTAAAGGCGAATTCTTTAAGTGCTGCAAATGGCGCTATTGCACGTAGCGTTTTGGTGAACCTTATGCGGAGTTCGTGTGGACGTTTAGCGCACATTTCACGAACTTAATGCTGTCGCACACAACAATGACACTTTCCAGTACGTGGACAGGCTCAGACTGTCGTATGAAATGCCGCACCCTATGTCTGTCCGTCCGTCCATCCGTCCTTTCTTGCGGCCCATGCATACCGCGTATCCAATGCGATATACACAGCTCCCTCAACCCAATTAATTTTCATTAATTACCCATGGTGGACTTAGACTCCTTTTTGTACCAGACATATCTTGTGACATCACGCCTACGTCATACAACTGTAAAATTGATGTTTTCTTAAATAAGGTTTGTATTTCTTTATCAGGTTTTTTTTTTCGTAACAAGGCCCATTCAGAGGCGAATCGGGTTGTTCCGAGCATGAAACATAATGTCGATAAGTGCCGGCACCATAAAACGCCACAGAACATCGAATGCACACGTGCAAGTCTCTTACGCGTATTTGTCTATTGTAGCATCATTTGTATAGTTGTTGCAGATTCCAAACAGCGACGTTATCAGCCCAAGATAACGGTACTTAAACGGACGCGTAAAATGGTTTATACCGTTGTTGCGCTGCACTTAATTTATTGTTTTACTTCATGCCTTCTTTCTCTTCGTTGCAAAGCCCGGCGCCACTTTTTACACGCTTTCTTGAACGCTCTGGCGAATTCGCTACCGCAATATATGACCCCTACATCCCACGTGGAGTTGTGCACTTAGAAAGCCGAACTTCTTTTCTTGCGCCTTCCTTACACAAGCACCGATTTTGTTGTTTTGCATCATGTTTTCTTTTTCCTCGTCCTGCTAAGAGATTTCTAGTGTTGATTTTCACATGTATTCAAATTCGCACTTATACATATCACATATTTAGACCTCTTTGTACTCATTACATCAAATTACCGCGTCATTTATGTTTTGATGGTTTAGTAACGATGACCATTTGCTGTATAACTACATTATGTGTTAGCTTGTTTCTTGTGTTTTTGATATTAATTACTATTTAGTGTTTTGTCAATGACAACTGCCGTTTAGCGTTTTCTTTTATGCTATAATGCCGTTAGAGACCCTTTAACAAATTCGCTGGGTCCCTAAATGTGTAAATACATGTACCAAAGAAAAGATCAAATAAACTTCAAACATCAAACTTCAAACCGTGTTCAATCGATTCCGAAGTAGCCGCCCAAAGTGTGTAAAACGCAGTTACTCTTATAGATGCGTCGGGCGACGGTGCATCCGGAAGCAGTCATCCATGCGATGAAATGGTGCCCTTAGCAGATCAACAACCTCGACGCTTACACCGCGCAGGGGAATCCCCGGCAAACCCGTCCGTTTAGTCAGCAGTGATTTGCCGTGTAGACGGGAGCGGCGAAGTTCGCAATAAACGTGACGTGGCTGCGGTTCCTAATGGTGGCTTGTTTTCTATGGAAAGAAAAGAAAGAAAGAAAGAAAGAAAGAAAGAAAGAAAGAAAGAAAGAAAGAAAGAAAGAAAGAAAGAAAGAAAGAAAGAAAGAAAGAAAGAAAGAAAGGAGTTACGTAGCATGAGTCACGAGCTGATTTCGACTGTGCTTGCAGTTGTGCCTTGAGTGTTACTGCGCTAATGGATCACATGCCTGACGCAGAATGAATAGTCTATTCTCGAACTGCAATGGGCTTAATACACGTATTTTTCAACGTAGCAACAACGTTAAACTTGATCGCCCGGACCGATCGTGAATTAAACCGCGAAGCAAACGTGAGGCATTAAATTTGTTATTAGAAAATTCGCGAAGGACTGTTGAAGGCGTGGTGAAACGTCGTACCAACCCGTAATGTGCGGTAATTTTCTCCCGGCTTAAATATTTTTGCAGGTCACTGCACATACGCGTTGTGTTAACACGCAATCATTGAACACGCCATAATCATAGCTAAACACCAGGCTAACATCTCCGCGTATTCATTAATAAAGCGAGCTCATACAAAAAAAAGTCTACAGTTGCACCAGAAGGCAACGAATGCACCAAGTTTCACGAGGCAACGAATGCGATAGCAACGCATGGATTATTATGCAGGGTATTAGACAAGCAGCTTCAGGGGCGATGTGCTTGCGCTTTGTACCATAGAGCACCATTACCACCATTGCCTAGAGGGAAAACTGGCACCGTGACGCTGTTGTGTACATGGGAATGCTGGTATGTAAATAACCAATAGCAGTCGTATCTGTAAATTGCATCCAGTAAAACTCGGCAGTCCAACAGAATCATTTACGCAGGCTTGTTTTTGGTATTTTGCATGCAGAGCCAGAAGAAGATACAGTGCCTATTCGTAGCTCTCAGCAGCGCCGGCTTCTGAGCTCAGTATGCCAACATGGCTTAAGCAAAACACACTGTTGATATGCTTGGTGCATATTTGGAATAACCTTATAGCGCCTTATAACACAGGACGGACAACAAGGGAATCACTTTGTCGTGTCGTCCTTTTATTTTTTTTTCTTGCGGTAAGCGTTATTAGGCAGTAAAACGATTTCTTCTGTCAGTGATCCGTTGTGGATACGCGCTAGTACGGTCGCGAACGTATGACTATTTTTTTCCCTATAATATATCAAGGGCACAGGCACACAAGGGGTGTTTTCAAAAGCACTGGCAGTACAGTAGTAGACGTGCAAACGAAAGAAGGCCGCGCAGTGGCATCGCGCCGTATAGCGATAACGGTAGAGGGCGTGATCGGCGTGATCCCACATTGCTGGCCGACCGCAGGGTGGGATGCTCTGGAGGACGCGACAGTTATCGCACGAAGCACAAGGGCACAAGTGCACACGTAGACAAGCACGAAGCGACGTCCCTGTTGGAAAAAATCGCTGTTATAATCCCCATTACGAGAAAGCTGTGCCGTTAAACGAAAGGTAGAAGAGCTGGCAAAGAGGCGGTGGTGGAAGGTGAGGGGGTGCAATCGCGGTAATTGGCCGGTGGCTTGCCCGGCGTCCCATCGCCCACCGTGGGAGTATGCCGAGGATACACGTGCCACGGGAGGAGTACAAGCAGCTAGGAAGGGAGACTGCGGGAAGGTTCACGTGTACACAACATACACACAGACACGCGCATTGCCTTCCACGGTATCCACTTGAGCCGACGCCGTCTACGTAGTGGCCAGTGAAAAAAAAAAGAACGAAACGCATCGCCTAAAGTGCACATCACGCATCGCGTGAGAGTTGCCAGTGGTCGCGTGAAACTGACCGTTGCCAGAAGGCCAGGTACGTGTGTCTTCTCCCCGTCCACCGACTCTCACATTCGGTGATTTGTCCGCAGTGTCCGGAGGTGAGAGACCGGAAACTGCGATCATTGTGCTTGGGGAGGAACAGGATCTCATCCAACCCGCCATGGTAGCTTATAGCGGGGTCTGGCTTGCGAAGCATTAGGTCGCGGGATTGGATGCTGAACTGAACTTTATTAAACGAAATACACTTAAACAAAAACATGTTATAAAGACCTAGATCCTTTGCAGAATACTAGTATGGATCCATTCAACTATAACATACACAAGTGTACAGGCAGTAGAAGTAGTTATACAATCATTAACCACATGCTAGCTTAGCATACAAAACGCATTGAAAACATCAAACTCATACACAAAGGCTGAACACGTTTGAGTTTACATACTAAACACCTGACATTTTTATACGTCTGTTAAATAGCATTTCTGGCCAGCACACAAAACATAAGTTAAACATCGTGTCAGGTTATAATAGTAAACATATAAATAGTTTAACACAGCTCCTCCCCATGGCAGCAGCATTTAGAGATAGGGGCGAAACGCTTGGAAAGTATATACTTATAGATTTCAGCCTCCAGGTGGCCATAAACCACTCCGGAGCACTCCACTGCGGGATGTGCCTTGCAACTATGTAGCTTAAAGCCCCATGAATTATTGATTACACTACAGACTCTCGTAAACACAAATTCCAAAGTTTTAGGGGCGAAGCTCCTTAAGGTTTGGGTCTGTCCGTCCGTTGTAGTAGCGCGTTACCTACTAGGCACGCGCTACTAGGAGGGCGCGTGTGGGAGGCGCGCGAGCTCTCTCACTTTTCTATCTGCTGTCTTGTGAGAGAGAGAGAGAGAGACAGAGAGAGCGAAAGGCGCGCGTTGACTATAGAAACGTTCTTTCTTTGATGAACGTGCTACCAGCTCGCAAAGAAGGAGAACGCGCCCTCACCCGCGAGAGACAAGCTTGACGCAGGCAGCGTCTTCCAGCGAGTTTCTTGATTGTAAAATACCGACTGCTCGCGCTGGAGAACCGTTCGCCGGCCACCCATATATATATATATATATAGGCACTGGATCTTGACTTGCAATGAAGTGCCGGTGGGGAGATTTCACTTGTGCGTAGTTGAACCATAAGGATTCGTAGCGTGCGCGTTAACTAAATTAATCCGGAAATCGGCACGATCTACGATGAACCTCCGGAGCTTCGCCCACTCATCATCATTCACTCCGTGGATATGCTGTGAATTTTTTTGTTTGAATTATCAGGTGCAAGCACTAGTGTGGCTTGGTGCAACGTATCGGGAAAAAGGCAGAGATGACCAGTTATCACGCGTGCATTGTTGCCACATCAGCGTACTTCTATGTTTAGCAGCGAAGCTGCTTAAGCGAGCCGTAATTTGTGCGTTCGTATCACGTAAAGCCAACCGCGCCATAGCTATGGCAACCAGCGACGGCACAGCTGCTGCAACATTTGACATTGCCGTGCCTCGCGAAGAAGAAGAAGAAGAAGAAGAAGAAGAAGAAGAAGAAGAAGAAGAAGAAGAAGAAGAAGAAGAAGAAGGTGAATAAGAAGAAGGAGGAGAAGAAGAAGAAGAAGAAGAAGAAGGAGGAGGAGGAGGAGGAGGAGGAGGAGGAGGAGGAGGAGGAGGAGGAGAGAAAGAAGGAGGAGGATCTGGACCAGCCAAGCGCCCATCATCTTCGCCAATTCGCTAGCCCTGTGCCACTAGTGCAAGTTGCGCTAAATTTCCTTCATCTGCTGGTGGTTTTTCTTCGAGAAGTGCTGACTTTGCGATTGGCTTTATTTCTGGCTGTTATATATAAAGAGTGAGGCGTAGCATTTCAATATTCCATTTATTGGACGCCGTTTCGGTCAGGCCTGACCTTTACCAAACGTGATAAAGGTCAGGCCCTTACCGAAACGTCGACCAATAAAGGTCGGGCCTGACCGAAACGGCGACCAATAAATGGAATATCATTGAGCTGTTACGTCGCATACTTATATTCATGCGGCAGCCGAAGCTACCTACTTCGCCAAACATTGTATATATATGTGAGCGTGAAAAGGTCAGCTATAAAAGGAACCAAAACAGCCGGTATTTCTGGCAAGGATAAAAAAAACTATGAATTACTAGAACTTTGGACAAATTGTCTCAGACATTGCTTTCGAGCTTCATTACGGTTTAGTGATTAAAGGTAGCTATCCAGGGTCGCGTGTGTGTTTAGCTGACAATTATTATTATTATTATTATTATTATTATTATTATTATTATTATTATTATTATTATTATTATTACTTTATTACTTGGTATGACAATCCGAACACACAGGGACACAAAGCAAAAGAAGGAAGAAGCAAGCTGACAACTGCTACCGAGTTGGGCGCAACGCCTGCCTACTCTTTCAGGAGGAGGGAGCTGAAGAGGAAGCGAAGCTAAAGAGCAAAGGAAAAAAAGATAGAAAGATAGAGTGAAATAAATGGAGGTAGTATGAATGAATGAATGAATGAATGTTTATTGTGAGAAGACAAAAGATGGTTGGTCCACTGGTGGGTGGTCTCCTCAGTCCAAGAAGCCACGCACCTTAGCAGCCAGCCTAGCTCTGGTGATCAGAAGGCTCTGATCGGCAAGGTCTCGAGTGGCTAGCCAATGTCCCTACTTCTCAGAAGACGGGGGCAGTATGAAGTGAACAAAAAAAAAAGAACACAGGAAAATGCCTATAAACGGGAGTTCAAATCAGTACTGTTCATAAAGGTTAACTAATCAGCGGGAACACACACGGAAACGGTCATAAATCAGTTGCCACTGATAAAATCTTGTGAGGAATCATTGATGGCATGACTTTCTCCGGAACAGCGGGAAATCGCGGCAGTTTCATGCGCGGCGTTGGACAGTACACTTCTGTCGTCACGTGGCATAATGGTATGGCTTCATTACATTATGACAAGAAGAAAAGAAGGACCTTTTTTTTTTCAACGCGAAATTTTTCGGGAAGGATTCATCGGTGAGTGCCTTCACAGCTGCGTGTATTTGCAGCACACAAGCATGTTCCCAATCTGTAGCGCATTCCCTTCCCAGAGCTGTGCCAACGCGGAAGTGCAAATAAAAATTGCTCTCTCATCTTCGCATACGGGATTTGACGAATGCTGCGAAGAAAATAAAAATGACGCGAGTAAGGAAAAAACAAAACAAAAAAAATTCACAGCATATCCACGGAGTGAATGATGATGAGTGGGCGAAGCTCGGGAGGTTCATCGTAGATCGTGCCGAGTTCCGGATTAATTTAGTTAACGCGCACGCTACGAATCCTTATGGTTCAACTACGCACAAGTGAAATCTTCCACCGGCACTTCATTGCAAGTCAAGATCCAGTGCCTATATATATATATATATATATATAGGTGGCCAGTGAACGGTTCTCCAGCGCGAGCAGCCGGTATTTATCAATCAAGAAACTCGCTAGAAGACGCTGCCTGCGCCAACGTTGTCTCTCGCGGGTGAGGGCGCGTTCTCCTTCTTTGCGAGCTGGTAGAGCGTTCATCTGAGAAAGAGCGTTTCCATAGTCAACGCGCGCCTTTCGCTCTCTCTCTCTCACAAGACAGCAGATGGAAGAGTGAGAAAGAGTGAGAGAGCTCGCGCGCCGGGAGGCACACACCGAGAACGAGCGCGAGCCTCCCGGCGTTGCATGGCGTTGCATGGTATTGTGAGTGGTGTAGGTTACACGATACGCGTGACAGCCGACCCACAGCTTAAGGAGCTTCGCCCCTAAAAAATTCACACTTCTCCGCGAAGTGAACCATGACGAGTGGGCGAAGCACTGGGGATGGTTCGGTGTTACCGTAAATCAACCGTGACATTGCCCACTCATGCATGTAAATCAGTGACAACGCGTGTGTATATTTACACACGCGTTGTCATTCATGCTCCTAGTCTTTATGAGGTTCCTGCGCTCCCACGTCGTAGATCGTGCCGAGTTCCGGATTACTTTTAGATAACGCGCACGCTGCGAATCCTTGTGGTTGAACTACGCACAACAGAAATCTCCCACCGGCACTACATTGCAGGTCAAGATCCAGTGCCTATATATATATATATATATAGGCGGGCATGATCATGATGGCGAGGAGTGGCCGTTGGCGTGACGTAAAGTGAAGTAGATCCTCCTCCGAACAGTACAAATGGAAGATTTATTTGATGCAACGTTTCGACCGGAGTCCGGTCTTCTTCAGGCATACAATGCATGGGTGGTTGGTGCTATTTATACATTGTGTATGAAGGAGCGAGGGAGAGCTGGAAGGGAAGGAAGGAGGAAAGACGGCAGAGAGGAGATGAGATGAATGCAGCATCCGCGTGGCACTGTGGAGGAGTAGTCTCCTTTTTTTTTTAGATCATCCCGTGCGGCGTATGAATTATGAGCGGCGCTCTTTGGCGTAAACGATGTTGACGACAAGAGGGAGAGAGGAATAGCAAAGAGCGGTTTTTGCGGCGGGAGAGTCCGTTCCACGGCGTACGCGCGCTCTCATAGTGCTCGTCGCACCCCCCGCGGCCTCTCCCGTTGTGCCTTCTTGTGTCGTGTCGGCGCCCTTCAGGTATTGGCGCCATCTTGAACCAGACACCTGTAGCGCGCCGACCACTCAGGGCCCCTCGTTATCCTTCATTTTTTACTTCCGCACACATTTCCAGAACTGTGATAATCTTCCACCTTAGCTTTCAGCGGAGCTGTGCGAACACAATACGGTTATTGTGTTGGCACAGCTTATATATATATATATATATATATATATATATATATATATATATATATATATATATATATTCAAAAGAAGAGATTCACACGATTAACAAAAAGAATATAAGTTTACTGACGTTGCGGCCGGTGGACCGGCCTTCATCAGAGTAAAAAGCTGTTGCCGAGCACCCTCCTTTTAAGGGTACAGGAAGGGGAGAGAGTGCGGCTACAAAGGCGTATTCTGTACACGGAATGGCTATGAAGTCTTCCTGGACAGAACACGTGGTCGGCTGCGGCGAGTCACGAGGCGACCCCGTAGCCTATCAATTAACAGCAAGGCGGAACACTTGCAACCCCGAGGGATTCTACTACCTGTATGTAACGGAACTATAAAGCCACTGTACATGGTAAAAATGGCAATCACCACAGCATAAATGACAAAAAAGGATTAAAATAATAAAAAAATAAAATAAAGATAAGTAAATAAATGAAAAAAATATACAACAAGAGAACCGAAAATACTGATTTATTAACAAACGGCCGAAATATCTTGTAATGAAAAAATATATAAACCATGAAGGAAGAAAAATGGAAATAAAATGAAAAAAGAAACATTTGTGTGAAATAACGTATTGTAGTTGTTTGAAATGGCTTCCTCATAATGGCAATGCCCTAGACACTCGGGAAACATGTGAGTTTACCCGTGTTTTCATTAATGCCCGAGGTAGCGGCTTTGAACTTATAAATGAGGTAGGACTCACGAACCTCGCGGTCGTGGTGCGTCCGAAAGCCCGATTCCAGTATTATTGCTTTCAGGTCACTAAATGAATGGCCGGGAAGGTGCACGTGCTTAGACAGGGGCAGATTTAAGGAATTTTTGGCGTGTGACTTGTGATTATTAAATCGTATTCGGAAAGGAGTTTCTGTCTGACCAATATATTGTTGATTACATTTAGTGCACTCAAGCAGGTAAACGACATTAGCCGTGTCACAAGTGAAGTTTCCTTTAATTTGTACAAAAAAGTCAGACGCGGTGCTTGTTGCTTTTTGTGTAGTTCTAATGTATGGGCAGACCTGGCAACGTGGCTTATTGCACGGCCTGCATCCAGTGCCACGACGTGGATTTAAAGTTGATTTAGTTAAGATGTCGCGTAAATTTGTGTTTCGTCTGTACACGACACGAGGCGGTTCCACGAATATGCGTTTGAGGCGATCACTTTGAGTAAGAATATTATGATGTTTTTAAGAATAGCTGACACCTTTGGCAGCGATGCAGAGTAAGTAAGTATTAAGTTAGTCTTGTGTTCCCTGCTTGGTGACTGATTTCTGAGAATTTCAGCGCGGTCAAGCATGTCGGCGCGAGTTATAGCATCGTCAATTATCTTTTCCGGGTATTTCTGTTTGAGGAGGACCTTTTTCATTTGTGCACAGTTATGATCGAAATCTTCTTTTTTTGAACATATGCGTTTAAATCGATGTGCTTGACTGTACGGGATGCCTGTCTTGCAGTGCCGCACATGACTACTATGAAAATGTAAGTATTGATTAGTATCCGTTGGTTTCCTATAAAGGTTGCAAACCAACTTGTTTTTCGAAAGCGACACGGTCACATCCAAGAAGTTTATGCTCTGCGGAGAGTATTGATGAGAAAAAGAAATAGTCGGATGAGCAGAATTGAAGTCGGTGATGAATTGTAATAGATCGGTTTCTCCGTGATGCCAAATTAAAAAGATATCATCTATGTAACGTTTATAGTACAGTGGCTTTAAGTTGCGAGAGCTCAGAAATTCTTCTTCGAGTATTGCCATAAAGATATTGGCATAATTAGGGCCAATTCTCGTTCCCATTGACGTTCCGCTCACTTGCACGTAGTGAGTGCCGTCGAACTCAAAGTTATTGAATTCGAGAATCAACTTCAGAAGTGTGCGGAGGGTATAAGAGTCAACAGATTTATCGACCTGCGACTCTTCATAAGCTTTTAAAACCGCTCTGATTCCATCACCATGGGGAATATTAGTATATAGAGAGGAAACGTCAAGGGTTACAAGTAGACAATTAGCAGGTACTGTGAGATCCATAATGTCAGAAAGAAAATTGTTAGTGTCTTTTATGTAAGATGGATAAGTAGGTGGGATGTGCCGAATTAGGTTATCTACGTAAAGCGAAATGGCTTCAGTGACGGTGCCCACCCCAGAGACAATAGGCCGGCCTGGGTTGTTGATTTTATGAATCTTAGGTAGAAGATAGAATTTACCAGCTACTGGGCTGAGAGGAATGAGGGAGTTTCCAATTTTGCCTTCTAATTTCTTATCTTGAACAAGTGATGCTACTGTGTTTTTGATTTCTTTCTTAAAATTTTCCGTAGGGTCACCACTTAGTTGTCGATAAAATGAGGAGTCAGACAATTGGCGGGTCGCTTCTTTCACGTAGTCCTGTTTATTCATTATGACTATTGCACCCCCTTTGTCAGCTGGTTTTATTACTATATCCTGTTTGCTACTCAGATTATCAAGTGCCCTCTTTTCCTCCGGAGAAATATTATGACGGTAGGATCTTTGTTGCTTGTAGATCTACAAGCAACAAAGATCCTACCGTCATAATATTTCTCCGGAGGAAAAGAGGGCACTTGATAATCTGAGTAGCAAACAGGATATAGTAATAAAACCAGCTGACAAAGGGGGTGCAATAGTCATAATGAATAAACAGGACTACGTGAAAGAAGCGACCCGCCAATTGTCTGACTCCTCATTTTATCGACAACTAAGTGGTGACCCTACGGAAAATTTTAAGAAAGAAATCAAAAACACAGTAGCATCACTTGTTCAAGATAAGAAATTAGAAGGCAAAATTGGAAACTCCCTCATTCCTCTCAGCCCAGTAGCTGGTAAATTCTATCTTCTACCTAAGATTCATAAAATCAACAACCCAGGCCGGCCTATTGTCTCTGGGGTGGGCACCGTCACTGAAGCCATTTCGCTTTACGTAGATAACCTAATTCGGCACATCCCACCTACTTATCCATCTTACATAAAAGACACTAACAATTTTCTTTCTGACATTATGGATCTCACAGTACCTGCTAATTGTCTACTTGTAACCCTTGACGTTTCCTCTCTATATACTAATATTCCCCATGGTGATGGAATCAGAGCGGTTTTAAAAGCTTATGAAGAGTCGCAGGTCGATAAATCTGTTGACTCTTATACCCTCCGCACACTTCTGAAGTTGATTCTCGAATTCAATAACTTTGAGTTCGACGGCACTCACTACGTGCAAGTGAGCGGAACGTCAATGGGAACGAGAATTGGCCCTAATTATGCCAATATCTTTATGGCAATACTCGAAGAAGAATTTCTGAGCTCTCGCAACTTAAAGCCACTGTACTATAAACGTTACATAGATGATATCTTTTTAATTTGGCATCACGGAGAAACCGATCTATTACAATTCATCACCGACTTCAATTCTGCTCATCCGACTATTTCTTTTTCTCATCAATACTCTCCGCAGAGCATAAACTTCTTGGATGTGACCGTGTCGCTTTCGAAAAACAAGTTGGTTTGCAACCTTTATAGGAAACCAACGGATACTAATCAATACTTACATTTTCATAGTAGTCATGTGCGGCACTGCAAGACAGGCATCCCGTACAGTCAAGCACATCGATTTAAACGCATATGTTCAAAAAAAGATTTCGATCATAACTGTGCACAAATGAAAAAGGTCCTCCTCAAACAGAAATACCCGGAAAAGATAATTGACGATGCTATAACTCGCGCCGACATGCTTGACCGCGCTGAAATTCTCAGAAATCAGTCACCAAGCAGGGAACACAAGACTAACTTAATACTTACTTACTCTGCATCGCTGCCAAAGGTGTCAGCTATTCTTAAAAAACATCATAATATTCTTACTCAAAGTGATCGCCTCAAACGCATATTCGTGGAACCGCCTCGTGTCGTGTACAGACGAAACACAAATTTACGCGACATCTTAACTAAATCAACTTTAAATCCACGTCGTGGCACTGGATGCAGGCCGTGCAATAAGCCACGTTGCCAGGTCTGCCCATACATTAGAACTACACAAAAAGCAACAAGCACCGCGTCTGACTTTTTTGTACAAATTAAAGGAAACTTCACTTGTGACACGGCTAATGTCGTTTACCTGCTTGAGTGCACTAAATGTAATCAACAATATATTGGTCAGACAGAAACTCCTTTCCGAATACGATTTAATAATCACAAGTCACACGCCAAAAATTCCTTAAATCTGCCCCTGTCTAAGCACGTGCACCTTCCCGGCCATTCATTTAGTGACCTGAAAGCAATAATACTGGAATCGGGCTTTCGGACGCACCACGACCGCGAGGTTCGTGAGTCCTACCTCATTTATAAGTTCAAAGCCGCTACCTCGGGCATTAATGAAAACACGGGTAAACTCACATGTTTCCCGAGTGTCTAGGGCATTGCCATTATGAGGAAGCCATTTCAAACAACTACAATACGTTATTTCACACAAATGTTTCTTTTTTCATTTTATTTCCATTTTTCTTCCTTCATGGTTTATATATTTTTTCATTACAAGATATTTCGGCCGTTTGTTAATAAATCAGTATTTTCGGTTCTCTTGTTGTATATTTTTTCATTTATTTACTTATCTTTATTTTATTTTTTTATTATTTTAATCCTTTTTTGTCATTTATGCTGTGGTGATTGCCATTTTTACCATGTACAGTGGCTTTATAGTTCCGTTACATACAGGTAGTAGAATCCCTCGGGGTTGCAAGTGTTCCGCCTTGCTGTTAATTGATAGGCTACGGGGTCGCCTCGTGACTCGCCGCAGCCGACCACGTGTTCTGTCCAGGAAGACTTCATAGCCATTCCGTGTACAGAATACGCCTTTGTAGCCGCACTCTCTCCCCTTCCTGTACCCTTAAAAGGAGGGTGCTCGGCAACAGCTTTTTACTCTGATGAAGGCCGGTCCACCGGCCGCAACGTCAGTAAACTTATATTCTTTTTGTTAATCGTGTGAATCTCTTCTTTTGAAAATATTTATTCGGGCTCACGGATATCTTCTTTCTGAACTATATATATATATATATATATATATATATATGGCACGTGCCATATATAGCCACATTTGCGCAATTCCTGACATCGCCATATATGGCATTTTTGTAAGGGGTCCCTTTAAGCCACTGCATCCAATGTCGATTCCAGATGACCGTAAAGGACACACTTATTCCAGCTACAGCAGCTACACTAAAGCAGTGGGAACTGCTGCAGGTAACAAGGTGACGAAAAAGTTTGACTAGCACCCGAGCCTTGAATTCCATTGCAACTGTGCTAACATTTCCTAAGGAAGTATGCTGCGAAACAACATGGCTCCTTTTTTTTTTTCTTTTATGCGTGGAACGTGCGCAAAGTATTCGACATAAAACGCCGGCAGGCGTAAAATGTTCCTTCCTACTTTGTCTATTAAACGTGTAACGGAACTATGAAATTGACACTCTGCCGGCTGTGCCGAAGAGAATGACTCTTGCAATTTGCTGAACGACATTCAAAGGGCGAGATGGAAGTTTGCTCCGATAACAAAGCCATTTTGTTTCTTCGTGCTATTTCGCAGGTGTTAGACCAGCAGAAAAATATTTAAGGCGCCATTAAAATCTTCCCGTCGCTCCCTGCAGAAGCGGACTGGCTCGGTATTGGGTAAATTTCGCAAATATTTCAATGTTAACAATTTTGCTTGCGTATTTCAGCAGGACGGAAAAGAAGACGTCTTTTTAATTGCTACCACGAAAGGTCCACTTTGTAATAATGACATGATGACAAAATTTTCTGAGCTTTTATTGCGAGAAGTTCGAGTGGCGATATTTCTCAGATTCGAAATATGAATTTGCTTTTACTGATATGTTTATCATATATATAAAAAGTCATGGAAACCTAGAGTCAACCTGTGCTCTCTGAAATGCCTTCAAATTGTAGGCCTCATTTTAGCGTCCAGCCCATGACCTAGGGCGATGTTATCACTTTGAAAATCGTGTAAGGTAACAGAGCTGCATAAATATAAAAAAAAACCGTGTTTAAACGGAAATGCTTTACGATTCAGAGTACATCGTACTATACTATGGTATACCTCGCCTGTGCTGTCCCTAACGAAAGGATATAATGCTCTAGTACGGAACAGTATGCTAAGTGAACCTAACTTACGCAGCTCTGGAAAAGAAAGCCAGTTTCAGCCAGTCTTATCGCAGAGAAATGTGTACGAAGTCTGGAGAGGTGTTTCTACTGTGTTTACCGTCGGTGTTTCCGAATTATTATTGGTTAATTGGATCTCATTATACTAATAATTACCCTTAATATGTATCTCTTGTTTGATTGTACTAATCTGGTTTGTCTCAACTATTCTTAATGCGGATTGATTTTAACCGGTTTCGGTCAGTTTCTGGCATGTTTAGGCCCTCTTTCCAACTTCTGTCTTTTAAGCGTGAATACAACATGAGTCAATGCCGACACCCTGGCGCTCTGACGTGCTCCACACTTAAAACACTGGACTACCTCCAAACATGTTGATCACATCGGCTAGTTTAGCGTGCACTTGTGTATGTGTATATCATTGTTTTTTGCCGTCATTGCAATGCGGTCACTAATGCTGGTAAGGGTTGATAAGCGTTAGGTTTATTTGCGTGACGCCACAAACAGTGAAGTATACCCCGACATCCCAAGATATCGATGCGTGGGTTCTTTTGCAATCGCTTGTAAAAGAAAAAAAAAAGACTGTAAGAGATTCTACACAGAGACACGAAACTTGCCGAAGCATTGCTATGAAAAGCAACAATGCAACTCGAAAACTTCGTTTTTGTTGTGGTTTTCTTTTTTCGGGCAACTTGCACTTTCCCGGATTTGCGTTATCAGGGCGTCATGACGTTGTATGTTCCTTCTGGCGCCAAGCACCTATGTAACAAGCTCGAACGCTTATTCTATGTTACAGTTATTATATTATCTGTTTGCTGACACTCTGTTGTAACCTGACGTTCTTTCCGTATTCAGATAAGATAACATCTCCAGAAAAGACGCTGAAGGAGGGAGCCAAATAAGTATGAGTTTGTTCCGAGGTAGCGTCCGAGCACGAACAGCAATAATTTCATTGGTAGTCCTCTATGTGCTGAATCGCAGTCACCCGTGTACCATGCCACTGCCTCGTAAGTAACATTCCCATAAACCACTTTCTTAAGAAGGGATTCTCTAGCGGAGGTGTAAATGGTACTCAAGTACGATAGCATGTGAATACGGACAGCTCTATATTTCTGACAAATTTAGGAGTGTATCTACGTTAGTGTTACAGTGACAGAACGATAACTGAGTACTAGGCGCAATACAGTTATAATTCCTGGGGTTTTATGTCTCAAAGCCACGATATGATTATGACGGACGCCATAATGGAGCGCTCCGGAAATTCCGACCACCTGTGGTTCGTTAACGTGCACTGACATCGGACAATACTACATGGGCCTCTGTCATTTCGCCTCCATCGAAATGCAGCAGCCGCTGCCGGGGTTCGATCCCGCGACCTTCGGGTGAGCAGCCGAGTGCCATAGCCACATGCTCAATACAGTTATCAACGTCGCTTAATTAATTTTTGTTCGTTAACTAGCTAAACGCATGTGAGGCATGGTAGAACACAGGGTGGCGAGGTATTGACTACCAGCAGGACGTGAAGACCTGAGACACTAGACGCGCGCAAGAATGAAGGAAAAGGAATTTGGCCAGTGCTCGTTTGTTTGGCGCACAACATAATGAAATTTGTAGAAAATAAATTTAAACTGAAATTTTCGGCCTCCATCTTTTTCATTCCTTCATAAATTCCGGGGCAGATCGCTAAAAACGATGTAGAACAGGGAATGTCACTGGAGCCAACGTTTCGACAAGTAGACTTGTCTTCGCCAGGATGGCAACTCGATTCCTGTAAGGCATCGCCAACCTTCCTGTCGCTGTGTCCAAGTCGCTCTGAATCAACTTAGGTGTTAGCTGTCAATCAAGATTATGGCAAATCATTTGCTATTGTAGATCCAAGGCTAGGTCCGCCCCACTGGTACAGTGGTTACGGTACTGAGGTGCTGACCATAAGACCGCGGTTTCGACACCGACCTGGATGGTAACACTTTGCGATAGAGGCGAAAATGCTAAAGGCTCGTGCGCAGTGCGTTACCGGTGCACGTCAAAGAATACCAGGTGGTCAAGATTGACTTAAGAGGACGCGTTTTTGGGCTAGTTGGTTCACACTTGATACGGACAACTTGGAGCGCTAAAGGACGGGGACAAGCAGAAGACGTGTCTTCTTATTGTCCTCTTAAGTCATATATATTCTCCTACATTGGGCTCTTTTTTGTGTACGACAGTCAAGCACAACAGTGCCATCAACATGGTCTGAGCGCCTGTCTTGTGTGTCTTCTTCTTGTCCCCGTCTTTGAGCGCTCCAAGCTGTCCGTATCAAGGTCAAAATTGCCAGAGCTAACCACTGCAACGATCCTCATAGTCACGTCGTAACTCTGGCACGTAAAACCCAGATTAGCAAAAAGCCTGACGTTCCACAGGATAAGAACAGATCTTGGTACATGGAAAGCAAGTACTACGAACGGAAGTCCTCGTGTATTATGCGAATAACGGCGGTGATAATCAGTAACAAATTAGCGACGAGCAGCATATATAAAGACGAAGGTCGGTGAATGAGTGTTCGCGCATGCGACATTTTTCAATAATACAAGCTTCTGAAAAGAATTCTGGGCGATACAGTAAAAAAGAAAACGCTTCTTCCGTTTTTCATCAACAAGAGTAGAAGCTTCTTGCGAGCCATGCCTTTGACGCAATGTTACAAGACTACAATATTACGATAATATTGCAGCATTTGGACCTCGTCTGTTTCGAGCGAAGACAATCTTTGGGGACTGGATGACCACGTGCATGCAAGAAATGATAGATCACGCATTCAACGTCCCCCCAAAGAAATTTTACGCGGTATGTAAACTGTGCTCCTAAATTTCTTCAACACCTGCACTTCACAGCTTTACCTGAAGCTTTCTTGAACCTCGATTTCGACCATACCTAATGTTTCGTATATTCATCATCCCGAATCTTTCTATTGTACGGTATCCATCCCAAATCGTTGTACGCTATAATTGCCCCGCATGACGTCTGCCCGCGTAGTACGTATGCCCGCTTAGTACGTATTCAAGCGAAGCTTGTATTGTCTAGCCCGTGTCGGCGTAGTATAGGCGCAGTTGTAGTCGCGGTAGCCGCGCCAAGATCATCGGTCGCGCCCAGAAAATTGAAACCCCCCGGTGCCCTCTATGAAGTGGCGGAAGGAACTGTTGTTGTTCTGTGGGGTTTAACGTCCCAAAACCAGCGCTGATTACGAGAGACGCCGTAGCGGAGGGCTCCGGAAATTTCGACCACCTGGGGTTCTTTAACGTGCACTGACATCGCACAGCACACGGGCCTCAACATTTCGCCTCCATCGAAATGCAGCCGCCGCAGCCGGGATTCGATCCCGCGACCCTCGGATCAGCAGCCGAGTGCCATAGCCACTAGACCACCGTGGCGGGGCCGGAAGGAACTGATGTATCAGTTTATTCCTCCACTTCACATAGGACGCATCGGAGGGGATAAAGATTGTCGCCGGTGCTGCGGTCTGAAGCATGGCCCCCACAATCCAAAGTGAATCTGTCCCAACCACTAGACTGCGAATATAGTTGAACGATATGGATGCGTCGGATTTTCTGCCACCGTTCTTAGCCTCAAGAAAGAAAGAAAGAAAGAAAGAAAGAAAGAAAGAAGAAAGAAAGAAAGAAAGAAAGAAAGAAAGCCAGTAGGTCATGCACACACACGCCAAGTTTCACTTTTCCCTGTTATTCACGTTAGTGGAAGGGCTGTCGATTTCAATGTATTATACAAACAGAGAAGGAGCGAAAGGTAAAAATATTTTGATATCATTTTTTCCAAAGCATAGCATTCATAAGAACAAATGGTTTCGACGTAGCCGCATGTGTGGGCTCTTAGCACAACCAGTATAATGTTTAAAACGGTCAAAAGGCATTGATAACATGATGTGAGGACTGTAAAGATTATGCTGTCTTAATAAGCTGTGACACGTCATTATATGTGCACGAATTTGCAATTTTCATTCTGGTAATATTGCGTGGTACGCACGCTATCCGAAAGCACACGCAGCGGAAGCCAGGACAAACGAAGTAAAGAAGACATTACTTACAAAAAGAAAAAAAAATATACGCAATATTAAAGAAATATAGTGAAAAGAGAAACAGGTCATTGCAGTGTGTTTACGGATGCGGAAACGAGATGCTATAACGCACTCACACAGATTATTAGACGTTGTCATCTTTTTTATGACTAAAGTCATTGTTTTGCAAGGTTCCATATCAGTAGTAGAGCTCGCCTTAAAGTTGTAGCTCGTGCCTTAACAAAATGTGGAGACCTTACCCTGTCGAGAGGGTGGAAGAAAACGAAGCTCTCAAGGAGTGTGCGTGCGTGACCTACTACTTTTTTGCTTGGTTTCTTTCTTTGTTTCCCGGTATTGCTTTTTTTGTTGCTCTTTGAAATTATAAGCACGGTGCGAAGTCTAGTGGTGAAGGCACTTGCCTTCCGAGGGTGTTCAAATCCCACCTCCGGTAACAATATGGATGGATGGATGGATGGATGGATATTAGGAGCGTCCCCTTTATAACGGGGCGGTAGCCGGGCCACCAAGCTCTAGCTTTATTTCTGTTTCCTCTACAAACAATTCTTTTCCCGAATCACACATATTTTCACAACTAATTTTTCTCCTCGGCAAAGAATGCCCTACCCAGGCATTCTTTGCCACCGCTTACCTGCTTTCTGTATGCACACGACCGCATCTGAATGCTAGAAGCATGGCATCAGATGTTTATTTTTAGAATCGACGGTTGAGTTCTATCATCGTATCATTAACAATATCTATCTGCTTGCATGTTCAGTGTGGGCCATTCGCAACATGTTACTCAGGTTGAAACATGGTCACATCTGAACGAAAACGTTTTAACAAAGCGCCAGTCCCGTCTACAATTGCCTGTCCTTCTGCCGTTTTGCGCTACGATTTTTCTTCAGAAGTGATTACATCTGCGTGTGCACCTGCATCGAAGTAGTTGACTGCCTCGTCATTCACAGCTGATTGTTTTGTTTTCAGGTTACTGTTCTTTCATGCGAGCTGTTCCAATCGTGCAAAACTGCGGGTGATGACCAAAATATGAGACCGGTAAGGTGGCAGCTTGAGTGATAAATTTATTTCGATAATTCATGTTCAATTTCTGGTAAGTGTAGCTGGAACGACAATGCTACCGATGTATGACGTCACAATAGGGCATGTGCTTTCCTAGACAATATTCTTCGCAGCAAAACTGTCTTTACGGACCATGTGTCACCGTCGGCGTTGTAGTAGTTGTCCGCAGGATTCCCTTTGGCTGAGCGGGCAAGTCACGTGACCAAACTTTAGCTTAATCAGGAGAGGCCTAGCTCCCGTGACGTCACTAGCCCCCTACCAAGTGTTTTTACCAAGAAGGAAACAAAATTTGTTGCAGGTGTTGGGGTTCAAAGCAGGGCCGCCATCCTGCCAAGCCAAGTGTCTCCACCGCTATCCTAACTTAACCTAACCTGTTTGCAGCTTAGCAAACAAATGCAATACTCTAATGAAAGGGGCGACAGCTTTTTGTCCGACGAGTTCCATGGCGTGGAAGTGGTGTTACAATCTGTAATTTTGCTATTATTATGAGGCGCGTAAAAACAATGTGGTAAAATTTGCGCCAGCACCTGGATTACTTGATAATGTGCAGGTTCATCGTCTCTGTTAACCGCAAAGAAAATACATTTTGTTTAGCGCATGGCCCGGGAACTGAACTGATGCTAGGAGCGTGTCTGATATGTTTAGAAAGCATGTTTCACACAACGCTTCAGCCGTCAGATGTCTCATATCTTTCAGAGCTTTGTTGAAGATAGGCGTATCTCGCAAACGAGGACTGACAACGGAACATGTTAGGGAACTCTTATGTCAGCTAAAGAGCTTTCGTTCGAAGTGTTTTACGATACCTTTATTTGTTGGTCGTGTCAGGAAGCTAATGGTTTAGCTTGTTCCGCCACTTCATAGAGGGCGCATTGCAGCGGAAAAAACTGGGACCGGTGCTCATGGAGGGGGACAAAATAGGAGGCGACATCACGTGGTTCCGTTAGCCTCGGGCAAACCATCCTCCTCTGACGTCTCGATCGTGCGCGGTGCCTCTAGAAATAGGATTAGGCCTACATAGTTGCCGGAGCACTCGATGTTGTTTGGAAGCTTGCCTATCGCATCCGCCGCTTGCCTATCAGATGACCGGGACCATGATTTCCCATTTCCCATGATCCACTTCTTTAAGTTTTTTTTACAAGGCCTCAAGGTTGTCACGTGACGTCCTCTTCTACCTGTTTTCCTTCCTTCAGATTCAGTTCAGATAATTGAACGTACTTGGTTGGGGGCTACATATAAGAAGAGGTATACAGAAAAAAGTATCAGTGTGAACACTGCAATAGGAACCCTTGTTATAAAATACATAAAAGAAAAAAAAAGCAAGAGCGAAATTGTGAAATACAATGCTTACGAAGTATAAGCGGCAATATGGAATGGAATAACAATACGGCTACTCGATGCTGAAATACGCAAACAAAATAAGATAGTAAATACGCAAAGGATAGCATTACGTCACAGAGACAATCTTTGGAACTTACGAAAAATATAATGAACCCAAATAAGCGACGGTGTTACGGAATAAAAAAAAAATCACAGCATATTCACGGGGTGAATGATGATGAGTGGGGCGAAGCTCCGGAAGGAATCATCGGTAAACCGTGAAACTCTTCCGTGGAATTCGCCCCACAATTAAATGTGAAACACTTGAGTAAATGTCATCAAACTATTATAACATCTCGCATCTTTCATCATCAACTACAAGTACCGCCATCTAGTTTTATAACATCTCGCGCATGCTACGAATCCTCACGGTTCAACTATGCACAATGCACAAGTGAAATCTCCCACCGGCACTTCATTGCAAGTCAAGATGCAGTGCATATATATATATATATATATGGGTTGCCGGTGAACGCTTCTCCAACGCGAGCAGTCGGTATTTCTCAATCAAGAAACTCGCTAGGAGACGCTGCCTGCGCCAACGTTGTCTCTCGCGGGCGAGCGCGTGCCGGGAGCCACGCGCTCGCCCTCGGCGCGTGCGTGCCTCCCGGCAGGCACGCGCCGGTGGCTACCTACTACTAGGGACGCACGACCCACGCCTTAAGGAGCTTCGCCCCTAAAAGGTTCGAGGGAGCAGGCTCAAAGAGGCAAGTTAGAGACGCCTCCGAGGGCAGCAAGGATGAGACGCGAGATGCTGGCTGGCACAACACATGGACATGTTTTTCGAGCACGCAAAAACGGAGACAAAAACGCAATGAAACAGAAGCACTAAACTCACAACAACATGTGCATGCAGCGTTTGCAGAACAAGAGTTCAGGAGAGAAACACAGTTAAAGATAAGCACACACAATACAGATACAATACAGATACAATACAATACAGGCCGGGGTTCGATCCCGCGACCCTCGGATGAGTAGCCGAGTACCATAGCCACTAGACCACCGTGGCGGAGCGTTGTTATACAACGTGTTGTTTGATCACCATTCACGGAATTGTTTTGCTGTAGTTATTTTGCATGCATAATGTGATAGCAAATTCGAATTTATGGATTATAAACTACAATGCCTCCTTTTCAGGTACTAGACTGCATCATTGCGGGATTAAACAATGAGGTAAGTGGTAAGTAAACAGTTAAAGAATTTTAAAGTGACCCCCCCCCCCCCCCAAAAAAAATGAATGGCGCAATAGCTTTAGCCTCTTCATATTAATGTTCATTACGACATAGATGTGCTATCTATCTATCTATCTATCTATCTATCTATCTATCTATCTATCTATCTATCTATCTGTCTGTCTGTCTGTCTGTCTGTCTGTCTGTCTGTCTGTCTGTCTGTCTGTCTGTCCGTCCTGTCCGTCCGTCCGTCCGGCAAGCACGTTGGCAAGCCCGTTCGCGTTGAAGTTAGCGTGATGACTTGCTTAGCTCGGTGCCATTGGAGGTCACTCCTTCCATGGCCGCACGCGCTGACTGTCACTATTACTCAGCGTTGCCGCCCAGGTTGGCGGCAGCGACGGGGAGTGAGCGTGACCGTTGCAAAAAGCAACACGGCCGCACTTTGACTGCAATCAGCGGCGCTTAGAACTGAGCGAGCCGGAATAGCTGGTCGATTCGTGCTAGCATACCCATGGTTTGAATGCAGCTTAAATTATCTGTATCATCATCATCATCAAATCATCATCATCATCAACAACAACACACCACCATCAGGGACTCTCCGATGGTCCGCCAATTAACGTGGCCCCTGTGCCAACTGCGACCGTTATTCGGGGAAACTTCTTTGATCTCATTTGCCGACATGAACTTTCTGCCTCGCTTGCCGTCTCATGGGTCCTATTGTCTTGCCTTTTCAACTCATGCCATGCCCACGCGGATCTTCTTGATTTCTACTAGGACTGTGATTAACACGCGTTCGCTTCGCTACCCACTCCACACTCCGCTTGTCCATTATAATACGTTACACCTATCATTTCCCGTACCACTGCCTCGCTCCGTCGTCCTCAGTCTATTAACCCATTTAGTGAGCCACCAAGTTTCTACCCTTTAGGTAAGCATACCGTTAAGTCGCAGCTGTTACCCACTTTCCTCTTGATTGTCTCAAATATGCGTGAGAAAACGATGCTACATTGACTCACCTCAGTTCACGCGGCCCATCAGGCCAGCGTTGTGAAATCATGCGCTTGCCGACTTTTGGTCAAAATGCGTTTGTTCTCTGCGCTGCGCGTGGCAGAGTGCTTGTTAGCTCTACTTGTAAGAGAATGTTTATTGCAGCGTGGAGGCCCAACGAAACTACAGCCTTTTTATTCAGAACTGTAGAGTGCATTACCGTTACCCGTGAACTGAATTCACGGATAACCAATTTCTTCACAGTAACTGTTCACTTTCTTGCTTCCAGTGCACAAAAGAATTGTCGCACCTTAGTCTTTTTTTTTTTCTACGTGCATTCGTCGAAGAATCCCGACAAGGATATGTTGTTATGTTGTTAGGTGGTGTTTAACGTTCCGAAACCAGCTCTGATTATGAGAGACGCCGTAGTGGAGGGCTCCGCAAATTTTGACCACCTGGGGTTCTTTAACATGCACAGACATCGCACAGCACACGGGCCTCAACATTTCGCCTCCATCGAAATGCAGCCGCCGAAGCCGGGATTCGATCCCGCGACCCTCGGATCAGCAGCCGAGTACCATAGCCACTAGACCACCGTGGCGCGGCTCCCGACAAGAATAAGGCCCACTTCTACGCAGAACAAAACAAAACAAAAAGAACTAATACAACATATTTTGCGTTCGTTTGTCGTGGATGACAGTCATATTTATGTCTCTCTCTCTTTCTTTTTCTATATAATAGAGCTCCTTCTTCTACCACTACTTCAACTACACCGACAAATTTAGGGGAACTGCAATAGCGTCTGTGGTAAGTGTTTCGCAATTTGTAAATTCCAAAGCTGAAGTGAAGAAACAAATCTGAAATGTGACACACTTTTTGGCGAACCAAAGGCACTTCGACCATATGTAAATGTGTGCGTATTTGTTTATTTATATGTCTATATATGTCCATTAACGTTGCTCTGTATCATTGTTTTAGAAAAATCTTCTTTCACTTGTGATTGCGGAAAGGTTTCATTTCTTCATGCCCGTCAGCAATGACCTTTTAAAAAGGACATTTGTCTATAACACCTTACTATATGACCCCAAGTCTACAACACCTTGCTATACGACCCCAAGTCTATAACATCTTCCTATATGACACCTTTCTATAACACTATGCTATAGCAACGTGAAGACCTAAATTGCGATGTTCAGTGTAGCTAGGCTCCAGCGCCGTGTAATATTTCCCATTTCTCCGAGGATACAAAGGCATAGCGCCTACATTGTACGCTTTCTCCCGACGTTGTACCATCGTCTTCGACTGAGCGTGATTGATTTGATTTGATTTGTGGGGGTTTAACGTCCCAAAACAAGCTCCGATTATGAGAGACGCCGTAGTGGAGGTCTCCGGAAATTTCGACCACCTGGGGTTCTTTAACGTGCACTGACATCGCACAGTACACGGGCCTCAACGTTTCTCCTTCACCGAAATGCAGCCGCCGCGGCCGGGATTCGATCCCGCGACCTTCGGATCAGCAGCCGAGTGCCATAACCACTAGACCACCGTGGCGGGGCTCGACTAAACGTGGCATACACGAATCGCATGTAGGGTGCACCAATGACCCCTATAGTGATAACAGTAGCAGCATAGAGATAGTGGAGCACGTATTACCGGAAATGCCCCCCGTACCGCGACGAGAGACACTTTTTTTAAGCGACAGATGCACACTATATGCCAAGATCAATTAGCGCTACGAAACATATTAGGCCACTTGCCCGGAGCTTCAAAACCGCGAAGGGTTTTGGATTTATTGCTTAAATACATCTCAAAAATTGGCCCGTATGGAAAACTTTTAAAGACTGGCCCTTTCATATAGAGAAGGCCATCCTCAACCGCCAATCTCGCCTGTAAATATTCGCGTCAGGCTTATGTGCCCTATTCATTTCTTTTATTTCCTTTTGTATACTTTTTCTTTCCACTCTCCTCTGGACTCTTAAAACTCTTTCCCGTCCCTAAACAGAGTAACATGCCAGCAGTTATATACACGCCGGCAAAGATCAGTTTTCTTTTCCAAACAAAGAGTCTCTCTCTCTCTCTCTCTCTCCAAAAAACGGTCATAGATTCGCCCTGTTTCGAATCAGCACACTTAAAAACCTATCCTTTTGATGCAGTTGTGCGTATGGAACCGAAGCATAAACACGAGCACCTTCAACATACAGTCCTTCGAAGACACCGTGGCCTACGGAATAAGAGCTCTCTTGTCGGCTGGCGGATAATAAAGATGCATTTTGTTTGGAATGGCCCACCTCTCCTTTTTTTTTTTAAATGCGAAGCATTTCTGGCTCTCATAAATTGTGGCGCTTGTCACAAAAACTATCATCATCATTAGTTCAGGTCCCCAATAGTGTGCGTGCACACCGAGGAGGTTTAAAATTAAAAAATTCTGGAGTGGAGATATTGTGCTAAGGTGAAGCCTGCGGCCGCCATCTTACTCAGGGCATCGATTAACAGCATACAAATAGCACAAAATAAAAGCGTTTTCGTTACGCTTCTTAACCCTTTAAAACAGTCAGCTCTGCTAGACAGACACTGCTTGCTGTGCCTCTGTGTGCTACGGTTGCTGGGGTGAAACTTGACCATCGCGAAAATTTGTGTGCAATATCGTGGCATTAATACGCGGTCAATGGTACTTTACTGATCCAAAACTACGCGCTTTTACATTACAATTAGTCTAGAGTTTACTTTAGGAGATCAAGAACGCTTGAAATGATACTGGTTTCTGGACACTCTGGCAAGCTTTTAGGGCTGAACCATAGGCATACGCCGGCTTCACCCGTCGCGGTAAGGTTCAGCGGGCGTTGCCACTCCAGCATTTTTTTTTAAAACCTCCTTAGTTTATAATGGGTGCACACCTTGTATTCAATGCCCAATGTGCGGCGTCCGCACGTGCGCTTCTTTCGTCTCTGGCGCACACGACCTTGGCCCACTACTATACTGGCAAAACTGCGGCTGGTGGCCGCACGTGTTGCACGTGCAAGCAGAAGAAGAAGACAAAGTCAGTGTGCGTCGATTTACAATTGATTCAGGGCGGTTCCTATTAGTAAATTCGTAATCTTTACTATTAAATTCATTCAGATTATTCTATTCTGACTGACATCTCATAGTACTTCTCAGGCAACCATTTATAATTTTCGCATCTTGGCCAGTCCCCAACGGTAAGTATTCGCCAAAGAAAACAACAACAACAACAACAACAACAACAACAACAACAACAACAACAACAACAACAACAGCATTTGTCCGGTGCAGAGCGTCTCGCAAAGCTACGAGTGTGTGCATAGCGTCGCACCACAAGAGCATGCGTCTTCTCATGGCGCGAAACTTGAGATGCACAGACGCAAAGGGGTGGGACGGGGTCACACTGAGGCCACGCGTGCCGCGACTGCCACCGTCTCTGGTTCGGCGCGAACGTCCTTACGCCGAGTTCGGTGCGAAACTTTGAGAGGCATTCGGTGGTCCTCGGACTGCTTTGCGAGGCGTTTCCCGAAGACTCGGACCATGACGAAATGCGGGGTGTGCCGGAGACATACCCGGACCAGCAAAGTTCCCGTCAGCTTGGCTGCTTCGCTAGCCTTGCACCACTAGTGCGAGCGTTACTAATTTATTAGATGCGAAGCAGCTCTTTGACTAGCCTGTGTAACGTTTTGTGCGTCCGTACGGCGAGGGCGAGGGCAACGCGCTGCCCTCGCCGCAGGTTTTGGAGCGGTGCCAAGTAGGTCACGCCGCAGCTGCGCGTTGACGTCACGCTCCCCTCGCAGTGCACGCTGACGTCACTCTCTCCCTCGTCTGCCGCGCGCTCGGCGCAGCTGCCGCCTCGTCCGTTCGCCCGCAACAGCCTGCCGCTACCGCCGCTCGCTCCGCTACCGCGACCGACGAAAAATTAACGCCATCTTCCCAAAGGGAACCCTGATGGGATGCGAAGCAGCAGCGTTGCGCACGGGTGGCGTCATGGGTTGAACGGCGCTATCGCGGGTGCTTCGCATCCCATCAGGGTTCCCTTTGGGAAGATGGTGTCAATTTTTTCTTTCGGTCATTGTATTGATGTACGTATTTATTCACTATGAGGTGTGCGGAGCTGTTAGGAGGTTGAGCACACCAAATGGTGCCTTGAGCGTTCTTTGTTTTAGAAGTAAAGAAAGAAAGAAAGAAAGAAAGAAAGAAAGAAAGAAAGAAAGAAAGAAAGAAAGAAAGAAAGAAAGAAAGAAAGAAAGAAAGAAAGAAAGAAAGAAAGAAAGAAAGAAAGAAAGAAAGAAAGAAATGAACTATAGCAGCCCAGGCGCGCACACGCCGAGCTTCACTTTGCCCCCCTTTTCTCGACCAAGGAGGATTGTTCTCGACTAGGGAAGGGCTGCCGTTCTTCTTTTTTTTTTGAAGATGGCGCGAAATGTGTTACGAGAACGATAAATTCGCTTAGTGGGCTAATAGCCCATAAATCATGCGGTAGCCCCTTACGTTTGTCTGGGCAGCATGTGACGCGCGAAGATAAAGGAAACGTGATAGTGTACTCTTCTGCATAGAGAACCACTTTCGATTTGTTAAAGATGGCCGAAGCCCATTAAGACTGGGCCCACGCGTGTGCACAGCAGTGCAATCAATCACCGTTTCATTATTACTGCGGGCTTCGGTCGGGCTTCCGCAGTACTGACGTCCCAGATGCTTCAGAGGAGGGCAGCTATATAGCAGTGAACAATTTCCTATAGGACTATGGACAAGAAGTGCTGGTCTATACTACTTGATCTGAGGGACCGTCTTACATCTGAGGTTTGTATGTTGCCCACTGCACGTATATCCAAACTAGAAGAGCAGCACAGGGAAAGATGGAGGCTTGAATAGACGAACAGATGAGTTGAGTTGAGTTGAGTTTATTTACCACGTACAGTTGTACAGTGAGTGGTTGGGACAGGGAAAAAAGCTGCATGAAACAGCTTGATAAATGCCCCACATCCCCATGTTCACTGTGACAACAAAACGACAAAAGCAAAGCAAACCACAAGACAATTTAAACCACCAATGCACATGCTTTACATCGGAGCAAAGAAGTTATACAATGCTATACAAACCAGCGACGCACATGCTATACATCGGAAGAAAGAAGTTATACAAACAGAAATAATACTACGCACATAAACTAATAAAGCATATTTAAAATAGAAGTATTAGAGAGCGTACGAACATTTTCACAAGTAATTTTTAATTTATTCAGTGTATTTGGCAAGCAATAACGCAATGCCTCAAAACCATAATTTGTGCGCAGCCTCGGCACATGCCAATGTTCAGGGTGTGCCAGTGTTCAGATCGCTAAAAACGAAGGAGAACAGGGAATGTCGTTGGAGCCAACGTTTCGAAAAGTGGACATGTCTTCTTCAGAACGAAGACAAGTCCACTTGTCAAAACTTGACGAGTCGAGTTGTCTTTGTCAGCATGAAGACAAGTCCTGACAAAGACAAGTCCATTTGTCGAAGCGCTGGTTCCAGCGACATTCCCTTTTCTCCGTCGTTTTCAACGATCTGTTCTTCTGTTGCACCTACGTTCGTTGTACACTGTGTGCACCGTCAAGAACGAACTATAACAGTAAGCATGACTTCAAGAATAGTAAGGATATCTTGTTACTGCATTAGTGGTGTATTAGCTACATTTTTTATGTTACTTTGCAAATGTTCTGTAGTGCGCTTTAAAGTGTGCTGTATGTATTTTTAACGTGTTTCCGTCAAGTAACTTGAAACTTCCAAATCCCGCTATTTCTGCTACCCCAGAGAGGTAAGGCCTGGTCAGAAGGTCTAAGCACTCCTTTTTGCCTTACCGAGCGGGTAAACCCATGTATGTGTTATGCATCTCAAATAAAAACAAAACATCACCGAAGCTACCGACCTTAAGTCTGACAAAAAATTACCGAAAATTTTATTTGTTGTTCACTTTTACATCTTCAGGGAAGCTACACTAAGGAAGCAAGTTCTTCGGTTCGTCACGAGAACCCAGGATGGGTGGAATGAAATTGGGAAATGGGTGAAAACTAGTCCCTGCTTTGTTTCACGTGACGACGGCTATACAGACTCTCGCAACATAATAATCGTTGGGGTTCAACGTGCCATAACCGCGATATGAGTATGAGGCGCAACAGAACTCCGGAAATTTCGACCACCTAAGCAGTATATATTCTACACAATGGCATTGCTGGCAGGCTCTGCTTCAAGAGCCTTAATGGGGAACGATATTTGTTTCTCGAATTTATTGTAAATCAGGAATCCGTGGACCGCGATGACTTCTTTCGCGATATTTAATTTACAAAACAGCGCTAGATACGCGCGCGAAATTGTGCCGAGTGAATGCTCCCGGCGCGCGGAGCGTATACGCGAATGTAAAGACAAGGAGAGAAACGCAGAGTTCTACAGTCTGTTTCAGAAGTTCCGCGCAGCACTGTGGGAACTACAGCCTTCTTCGGCCAATACGGACGGTGAACACATGTTAAACGTGCCTTTCCGCGGTTCCTCATCTGCCAGTGGCTGGCGCTCCATTGGCAGCTGCAGCTTTGGAAGGAGGAAGAGCCCCTATTGGCAGTAACGGCTCGCATGTGCGTGTCGAAACAATGGCACTTCGTCTCGCTTCGGAAGAATTGTGCGCTCGATGGTCTCGTAGCCTAGGCTTCGCTGCACTGAACTAGTGAAGCAGAGTATACAAGTGACGACATTGGGGCGGGCGAGCGAGGCGCTGCATTCGCGTTCCCAGCGTAGCGCCAACAGTGGAGACTGCAGGGACTGCTTGCTGACGCAGTCGTCTTACTTGATGTTTCTGAGTCCAGAATCTTTTGACGCCCACTGCGGAATAAAAATATTTCACCGAAATGTCTTGTGAAGACACTCACGTCACATGTTAGCATTTTTCCTGCTGTCTATGTCGATTAAAGGGACATATAGAAACGCCTGGGAGAAAGAACGCTGCCCAGGTTTTGCGCTCCGTCATACGGGACATCACCCATCCTTGCAGAGCCGGGGAAAACTGCAGCTCGGCGATTGGCCTCGGTGAATGGATGCGGCGGAGCTCCGATGCCTCCCCGCCCCTCGCGGATTCGGATCTCAAGAAGCAGGAATCTGATTGGGCGCCGGGGATGCAGGGGGCGACCGTTGCATGAGGTGGAGCCAGCTTTACGGGATCGAGGCCGCCGGGGACCGCATCGCTTGCCGGCGGCGCCCGTGTTATGCGCTCCTCTTCGATCGATCGACGTCGCGTGCGTGTGAGCTGTGAGGTTTAGCGAAATTGGCGGCCGTGTTGTGCAAGGCATGCGGCTCAGTGTTAGCCTTGACACGTCTTGATGAGCGGGTTGTGTTGGAAAGATTGAGAGAGGTGGAAGCAAAGGCAGGAAGGGCAGGGGAGGTTTATTGATTGATTTCTTGGGTTTAACGTCTCAAAACCCCGATACGATGATGAGAAACACCGTATAGTGGTGGGCTCCGGAAATTTTGACCACCTGGGGTTCTTTAACATGCACTGACATTGCACAGTAGACCGGGCCTCAACATTTCAGCTTCCATCGAAAGGCAGTCGTCGTAACGGGGATTCCATCCCGCGACCTTCGGATGAGCATCCGAGTACCATAGTCACTAGATCACCGCGGCGAGGCGCAGGGAGGGTAGCTGTAGTTATAGACTTTACATGTATCACGTAAAGTTTCGCTTCAGCGTATTTGGTGTCTACATGACTCCATTATTATGCGAAATTTAGTGCTTAGTGTTATGTGGGTGGTCTGTATTTGTGTCGAGTTTTGCGTATACCGAAGTGAATGGACATCGTACTCCCGGTTCGTTACTGCTTGACTGATTTATGCGAACCTTAGGCGTGATTCTCTATACTTTGTTCATGCATGTGATTCCTTACACGTATCTTGTCTGCGAATATGAGTAGCCGGTATCCTATAAAAGTGCCAACATCTCCTAAGCAACATATAGAGATAGAAATAGTGACCGGCATAGCGGACGTGTTCTACTAACCATTGGCTGTTAGCCTGTTACTTCAAGGCCGCGTTCGGTGCTTGCTCGTTTGTACTGTCGCGAACTTGCATAGACGAATGAATTATAAAGAAAGAAAGAAAGAAAGAAAGAAAGAAAGAAAGAAAGAAAGAAAGAAAGAAAGAAAGAAAGAAAGAAAGAAAGAAAGAAAGAAAGAAAGAAAGAAAGAAGAAAGAAAGAAAGACGTTGTTCGACAGGGCATGGTGGACTTGGTTGGTCGATCGGAAGCGAGGTCGCGTGTTGTTCTGTGATCGATTCAGAGAAAGTCGTGCTTCGCTTAGTTTTCCCTCACCCTTCCGCATTTATGCCCCTCTCTCCGTAGATTTCTTTCGCAAGACGTTCCAGCCCTCGGCAGGCCGCGTTCACGCGTTCATCAGCTGTATACACCCGTGCCCAGCATACACGCAACCGATGAACGCCGACAGATCGGGTGCACTATATTGGCTGGTAGCCGTGGCGCTGTGGCAGGTGTTTTGAGCCTGGCGCACTACAGATTACGGCAGTATGCTGCTCCGATTATCAACACAGAAGCGGGAATACATAACTTGCCATTACTGACATGTGGGGCAGAAACTTGGAGGACAACAAAGACGCTCTAGAGGAAGTTAAGAACCACACAGCGGGCGATGAAACTAAAAATGATAGCCATAACTTTAAAAGATATAAAAAAAAACAGCCGAGTGGGTCAGGGAACAGACAGGGATAGCCGACATAATCGACGTTAAGACGAAATGGACATGGGCAGCTCACGCGATCAGAAGGCTAGACAACCGATGGGCAGTTAGAACGACGGTATGGATAACGAGAGAGGGTAAGCGTAACCGTGGACGACAGAGGGCAAGTTTGGGTAAAGAAGCTAAGAGATTTGCAGGCATCACATGAAATCAGCTCGCGCAGGACAGGCAAGGATGGAGAGCATTGGGAGATAGCTTCGTCCCGCAGTGGACATTATGGTGATGACCTTTGGGTAGTGGCTCATACCCACTCTGGGGGATGCCAGGCCGATTTCTTCTTATCATTATTGTTATTATCATTATTATGTGCATTAATGTTATTCGTTGTTCTTATCCCGATTATTCTTATTGTTACTAGTCATCGTTGTTATCGTCGTCGTCATTGTCGTCATTGTCATCGTTGCTATCGTCGCCGTCGTTGTCGTCATTGCCATCGTTATCATCGTTGTTATCGTCATCGTCGTTGTCTTCATTGTTATCGTTATCGCTGTTATCGTCGTTGTCATCGTTATCATCGTCTTCGCCGTTGTCGTCATTGTTATCGTTGTCGTCGTTGTCATCGTTGTTGTAATTGTTATCGTTATCATCGTTGTTATCGTCGTTGTCGTCACTGTTATCGTTATCATCGTTGTTATCGTCGTCGTTGTCGTCATTGTTATCGTTATCATCGTCGTCGTCGTTGTCGGCATATTTATCGTTATCATCGTTGTTATCGTCGTCGTCGTTGCTGCTATTGTGTAAAACGCGGTAGACTCGTCTATTCGATTTTGACCACCTTGTATACATGGCCTAAGAAAACGACGGGGACACTGGCCGCTGTTTCCTTTAGCACCTATTTAAGGAAGAACAGTTGCGGGCGAAGGAATTCACATTATGGCCCTCAAAAAATGAGCAGGCGCTCAACGACAGCTGCCTCAACAACGATATAGATACGGCAGCAACGATGGCACGACACAGGTGACAGCTCGCTTTTATGTAAGCACATGTGTACTGAATCGTGTGTGAAATATTATATACTATACTTCTCAGATGCAATAAGGTTACATATGATCATAAAGAGCACCTCGACGTAGCAAATGACGTCACAGGGGCCTAATAAAATTAGTACATACATACATACATACATACATACCACAGTACAAGATAGATAGATAGATAGATAGATAGATAGATAGATAGATAGATAGATAGATAGATAGATAGATAGATAGATAGATAGATAGATAATACCGTTCAACAAATAACGTATAGCGTAACTTAACTTTATCGATATAAAGAACAGGAATAAAGCCACCACCGGGTCATGGCCCCAGCTGGCCGGAACCGGTAGACCAGCGCGCATTGCGATGCACTGCACGCGCACTCGTACGGGACCCCGAAGGACCAAAAGCCAAAAAAAAAAAAGAAAAATAAGAACTAACAAACAGTGCCATATAATTGCATCAAGATCACGAAAAAAAAAATCTCCACGGTTGCGCGTGCAGTTCGCGCTGCTATCGGACAGCCACGTGTGTCAGCCCCGGCCCGTGTCCCAAGCTGTAACCGCCCGACCGAAACGCCGCGACGTCCGAGTGCATTTTACCTTAGCGCTCAGACATCTGCTGGGACATAACAGCCGGTCCGTACACGAGCCTGCGTTGTTAGCCATAGAGCGCACGTGCTCTCTATGAGGTGAGGAGAAATGCGGCAGTACGCACACAACGCGGGCATTACGGCTACATATACGCACAAAACGTCATGCCTCATGACCAAGCCTTCATAAGCACAAGACAAGAAAAATATAAGCACTGGTGGATTTCGCATTTGCTGGACAGCTGTCGTAGGGGCAGGCCCCTGCGCTGGTGCTGGCGTGACGGCAATGCGACGTGAAAAATGTCTCCTCTGCACAAGTAACGACGTCGTATAATCAGAGAGAGAGAGAGAGAGAGAGAGAGAGAGGGAGAGAGAGGGAGAGAGAGGGGAGGTGTTTCATGTCTGGTTTGTACTTGTGTAACGCAGCGCTCGCTGTCGAAACCTAACTACGCGCCTATAAAAAGAAGGGAGAGAGAGAGAGAGCGGTGGTTGGGAGGCGACGACTCGGCCGTGACGATTCAGAATGGGAATGTCACGCAACGGTGGACTGGCTGTACGTAATACGCGAGCAGCCATGACTGCAGGTCGCAGTGGGGTTGCGACGGTATACGGGGGAAAGTGTGATATACGACGGAATCGTCAAAAGCGGAGTTTCAGTTCTGACGTCAGAGATACGGCCAATTATCAGATTGATTTGATTTGTGGGGTTTTATGGCCCGAAACCACACTATGATTATGAGAGACGCCGTACATTGCAGGGCTCCGGAAATCTCGACCGCCTGGGGGTTCTTTTAACGTGCGCTGACATCGCACAGTACACACGGGCCTCAACATTTCTCCTCCATTGAAATGCAGCCGCCGCGGCCGGGATTCGATCCCGCGACCCCCTGATCAGTAGCCGAGTACCATAGCCACTAGACCACCGTGGCGGGGCAAGAAAAACCTTGTGTAGTAGTTTAACGTACAGTAAGAGAAGACATTAAGTGATATTACGCCCAAGAAACAAAGCGAGAAATGCTCACAGTGACCTCCCGTATAGTAGCTTAGCGGCAAGTGTGTTGGTTTGCTAAGTTCAAGGTTGCGGAACCGAATCCAGGCGGCGGCGGCCGCATATTGATGAGGACGAAATGCAACGCGCGTACACACACACACGCACGCACACACACACACACACACACACACACACACACACACACACACACACACGCACACACACACACACACACACAGGGGAAAAAAGGCAAAGGAAAAAGGGAAAACACGTCTTCCAGAATTGCGACGCAGGTGTCACCGATCAGGAGACAACTCGGCGCCAGCCAACCAGCATCCACGGTCCACTGTTGAGGATTACCGAGAGACGACACCAATGGCCATATTTGCCCACAGAGGACCAGGAGCCTTCCACACGGACTCATCTTCTGCCTCGTGTGCCTCGGCTACCACCCTTCAGGAGCACCAAGACCACTTAAACACAAGTACGCTAATACTCTACATTAACACTACCTACTATCTAACCTTAACCTAATTCACACAGTCATAATACAATCCAATCACTAGCTAAACACTCCACACTAATACACAACGCTAATATTTGGGGCACGTAAATGCTTAACTACGACCGAACATTTACTTTAAGCGGCTCAATTTTTCCCGTTTTCGCTCTTTTGATCGCGTTTAGTTAGCTAGCCCTATTCTTTTTTTTATGTTATCTCTAAAAAGAACCTCGGGAAACATTTCCCCTATTCATTTCTTTTTAATTGGCTTAAGCCCATTGTACCTCACGGTTGTATGGGCTACCCCACATTATTCTCCCTTTCTTTTTTGGGGAACAAACTAGCACACACGCCCCCCACACACACACAAACACACACACACACACACCCGCGCGCGCGCGCACACACAGTGCTTCGATTTAGGTACATGTTGAAGAACCCCAGGTAGTCGAAATTTCTCCGGAACCGGCCGCTACGGGGCATGCCGCATAATCATCACTTATTATCATTAAAATCTTACGAAGTCAGCGGAATACCATTAAGTCAGAAAAGAGACAACACAATTTCCAGGCGTCCCTCACACGGTTGCCTAACAAGGCGCAATGGTGAACGCTTTTGAAGTCACTTATCCAAGACCCTTTCGCAAACATGCTTTAGAATCCCAGAGCGTGTGTTGGGCATGCGCACGCAGAGCAGATATCCTGAGCAGACGAGATATATAATGCTTAATCAGTAGTTCACTTTGTACATGTCACTACACAGTCGGAAAATAAAAAGTAACCTTTGTGACCGCAGAGAGGGCGACGAAGAAGACCCACTGTTTACGTCACAGCATACTTACGATTCCGCGACAGCACAGCGAAATCCCCCCCGCCCCGCCCCCCCCCTTTTTTTTTTGCATTCTTCGACACTGAACGTCTGAAGTTCGGACAACCGAACCGCGTCGTTCAAGCTGGCCATCTTGCCAATGCGTGCGGGTCGCTCGTGCAAGTCGCGTGAGCGCGAGCGCGCGCCTCCCGGGACATCTGCGACTCGCTCCAGCGAGCCGCACGCGACGCCGGACCGTCCGGCCGTGTCCACTCCCCCCTCCCCCTCCCGATTTCTTTCCCACCGTTGCGTACGAATCGGCTGTGCCGGCTGGTGCGCCCGCTTTCGTCGTGCTTCCGTGATGCATACAATAAACACGAATCGTATTTGCCTTCGAGACCTTCCAGTAATATAACGGAAATTATTGCGTAAGGTAACATTACCTCGCGTAAGCTTATGGCAGGTATTGCGATTCACCCAGCCTCATCGCGTTGATGATTTGTGGGGTTTAACGTCTTGAAACCAGCTCTGATTATGAGAGATGCCGTAGTGGAGGTCTCCGGAAATTTCGACCACCTGGGGTTCTTTAACGTGCACTGACATCGCACAGCACACGGGCCTCAACATTTCGCCTCCATCGAAATGCAGCCGCCGCGGCCGGGATTCGATCCCGCGACCTTCGGACCAGGAGCCGAGTACCATAGCCACCGTGGCGGGGCGGCCTCATCGCGTTAACATATCTTGCGTTTCAGTGACTGTACACTTCTACGTGGCCTCTAAAGTACAGTTACGTGAGTGTGCTTCATGCCACGTTGCTTTGTTTTATTTTTTTGTTTTTTTTTTTTAGTTTTGACATTACGACAGAGTGCCTGTTTGATCTGCACCTGATGACACTAAGTTTGAGTGCGATATTACGTGACATTTTTTTTCTTCAAATCTATGTTCTTCATTACCTTGCATTTTCCGTGAATATGTTCAGTCAGAGTCACCTACAAAAGTACCATAAGCTCCTAAAATATATACTTAAATAAATGTCCATTGGGGAACGCCGGAGCGCATATGTGTGCACTGCTGCAAAAGCAAGTCTACGAGCTTTAGGTTTACATGTGGTTACAAAACTTAGTCATCTTGCTAAATTAACATGCGCGAGAGCACGCTGAAGGTACAAATTTGATTAACCACTTCAACAGGATTCACACACACACACACACACACACACACACACACACACACACACACACACACACACACACACACACACACACACACACACACACACACACACACACACTCGTGAACGCCGCTAGTTCTGTCGTCTGAGCAATTCACGGGGCAAACACCCAGTACACCGTGGCACATCCGTGGAGTAATATATCTGACCGGAGACCGACACAACGTCGAGAATTTTTCGTTTAATGAAATGCTGCAGCGCAGAAGGTGCGTAATGCAAAACTCGTTGTTGGGCTAGTTGGTACATTGCGTGGATGAAAAAAAAAAAAACAGTAATCCAGCCAAGGAAACATACGAACACAGGAAAACAGCAAGGAAGGCAGGAAAGCGGCTGCGTAATGCCTAATGTATCCTGCTTAATGCATCCTGCTTTCGCGCATAATCAAAGCATATATGTTACTGTGTAGTGATATGACCGCAGAGATATGCAAGTGCGTTACACAAGCCAGAGAAAAACATTGACAGGGTGACGTGCAATGAACCCAACGTTGTCTCTCCGTTTGCATGAGAAAATACGCACACACACATACAGAAAAAAACACATAAGAGATTGCACTTCGACCGGAAATGGTAGTTTAGGACAGCGAGATGGATGGAACGGTGTTGGGGAAGAAGAGGGAGCAAGAGGAAAGGGACAGTCAGGGACATCAGCAGCTCGGAGATCGATGCTGCTGATGAAGCGTTTACAAAGTAGAGAAAGGGAGAGTGGGAGGTACGTTGGGGTCGATTGCATCCTCACCTTCGATCCTTATTCTCTACACATTAGCCTATATACGCAACGACTTCGTGCAGTTTCGCGAATTCGTTCGTTTGTTTGTTTGTGTGCTGTAAGCCGCAAATTAAGAAAGCTGTTGGCCGCCAACGAGAACGGAAGTATAGTAAATTAACAAAACGTTATGACTTTCTAAACCAGATCATTATGTATTTTTGCGAGACGGGAAAATAAATGTAGCTCTCTTCGTTTGCAGCACGGAGCTCCCCTTTGAACATCCGTGCAAAAAATTGAAGAATCATTTCTTTTTTCCCCGTTTCATAGGGATATGAGACACGTGTTTTTTTTTTTTTAGCCCTCTTTCTAAACACTTCTGAGCATTGTGGACCATCCGGTGAACTTATTTCCCACGATGGCTCTTTTTTTATAGCTCAGAAAAAACGAAAGCTGGGATCTTCTACACACTTCTGTTTAAAAAGTCATCACCCTTCCACTCGGTGAAAATGAATGACCAGCTAATTTGTGGTGGTGGGATCGACCCACCGTCGCAAGACTCTCTGTCGACGGGACTCGATAGTCAGACGCGCTTTTGGTCAGAACATAGCGATATAAGCTCCCTTTGGTTCACTTCGGATATTTTTTAGACACTTTGGATCATCCGTTTGGTTCACTTCGGACATTTTTGAATCACTTTAACATTTCACTCACCTAATTCACATTTGAGTAACATGAAATCAATTTCATACTCCTTAATACGCCTTTGGTTCGTTTTATTTCTAGCTTGGTTCATTTATTCTACATGTTTATTTTGCCTATGAGCCACTCCTCCACGACCAAGCACTATCGCCCTAGATTGAACCACCGCTGCAACGTTATTGTTCTGCACATCGTTTTGTCCACGGATGCGTGATCCGCCAGGACCTAGGCATACATAGAGCTTTGCTGTAAGAAAGAAAGAAAGAAAGAAAGAAAGAAAGAAAGAAAGAAAGAAAGAAAGAAAGAAAGAAAGAAAGAAAGAAAGAAAGAAAGAAAGAAAGAGCCATCGCAATGAGCACAACGCAGACGGAGCGGAATAGAATCAGTACCCTATTCAATGGAAAAATCAGAGGCAACAACATGGACGAAGCCTTTGTTCATTTTCTGCTACAACATAGCCACCTATTGTTTATCCAATGGAAGACGCGAGCCACACATATTTCCTTCTCTAATAATGCACTGAAATGGAGATACAAATGACATCAAGCCGGTCTAGCTGTAACTATAGTGCAGCCCATTACTTTCTTTGGTCCACGTTATCGCGTTTCCGCTCGCCCCTTATCAAACCTCGTCGCCTTGCGCAGTGTGCATGCGCTTCGTGACGTACTTCGCCAGGACAGATAAGCTTACGATAAAATATCAAAACACACCAGAAAAACAAGGAAGACAGACATATATTGCAGCGCTAAAGCAAGTCTGCAGTGAAGCCCCTCCCACGCCCTCCATAACCACCAGTCACTATACATCCGCGAAGCTTCGAATATTTCCTTCTTTGAACTTGTGATGCTACCAAAATAAATCGAGGGTGGCAACAATGATGGACATCTGCGTAATTTTTTATGCCTTCATTCCTTTATTGGAGTGGAACACGGAAAGGACGTTTCCTTACTGAGCTGAAATCAAGCGCTTGCAATGCAAAAACCCTACGCGCCACAAACGCTGCCACCTGAGCTTTTCAACCGAGTTCAATGAAATTTCACTCGTAAAACGGGTTCGGAAGCGAAATGAACTATAGCGCGGCATTTTGCCGATGTAAAAGCTGAGACTCCACACATTTTGCCCATGCTTCTAGAGCACACCATGGCTTACACAGCAAGCACTGCACAGTTACCGAAGACACAAGCACGGCGCCATTTTGAAAAAGATCGCACGACGACGACTTCGTTTGCTTCTGCGATTGGCTGGCGGAGTAACACCGTCGCGCGCGGTCCGTCGGCCCTTGTTGCCAACTGCCGTTTTTTCTTTTAAGTTGTATCCTGCTATAGTGTGTGTGTGTGTGCTTTGGCGCTACAATATGTCCTTCAGCAAACACGAACTTGCCCAGCAATATGTCCTTTTGAAGGAGAACAGCCCGCGCAAATGGTTCGTCGATGAGTTTATCTCATGACCTTGGAGCTGACTGGAGTTTCCAGAAAGCATGCGTACACAGACTGCGTCGAAAAGCACATGACATCCTTACCAAAAAAAAAAAAAAAAACACCGGCATGGCAAACGACTGTTGTCCACCAACGTGCTGATCGAGCGAAATGTTCGAAGTTAACGTCAATGCGTATCGACAAAGACGGGTTGCAAGGATGGGTCGGAGAAGCCGGTACAAATACGTGATTACGGATGGCAGAGGAGTAAACGAAGTCGTTGAAATAGCAAGACAGAAGGTCGCGCCGATTTGTTTATCTGATAAAGTATGTGGACTTTGTGGACTTTTTGAATGGGCTACCTGCTCTATTGCCTAAACAAAGATACGGTGTTTGGTTTCTTGGTAGCCGCTGAGCGAAAGTTCTGTTCTTGAAACGCGGTAATGAGCCCGAAAGATAAGGAACGCTAAAGATAAGGCTGAGGCTCGTTTGTGAGTACAAGGCTTACTGTTTGTTTATCGTCATCAGCACCATACATTCTCATTCTCGGTTATCATCATTATGTTAAATGTCAGAGCCCTAGTCATTGTTCTTTCTTTTTTACTTTTCAGCGTTGCTGTGGTAGGCATTAAGCAGAGTTTGCTTATTTCTTCCTCAGTTATTTTTTTTTCTTTGTAATAGACAACGTGAAACAGAGAACCATTTAATAGTTTACGAAGACGGCATGCAGCGTACAAAATATTACAGAGAAAGAAATAGGAAAGGGCAGAAAAACGTGGTAGTACTGACCCACCTGTATACATCTATAAATTTCTATAGAATGTCTATAGAATTTCTGAAAATCCGCGCTCCCTCAGATTTCAACCCAAGTGCATGTGCCGCGCAAAATTTCCGGCTAGAAATTAGTCAATCGCAACACGTGCCGTAATGTAACTATTTGAAACAATGGGTGAATCATCATTAAAAAAAATATATCGATTACTGTGATTCGGGCATTTATGGACACCCGCAAATGAAATTTCATTAGACTTTTAAGAGATTATGTTATTTTTCGTCAGAAGCCATATTTTTATATGTTAATTGAATTAATGTTACCAACACCTGGTTCACTTTGTAAGCGATACTTAACGGCAGCAAGGCAACTTGCCTTGCCTCTTAGATGTTATTTCATGTGTTCAAGCTGCAGTACACAGAATTAAATAAAATGATTTTATTAGTAGCTAATTGAAGTTGGAGGCAAAGCTCATTAACACTACAACTTCCCACAAAATCACGTCAGTTCGAAGGCTTTCGCAACTAGTGCACTTGCAGTCAGCCACTTAAATATTGCTCTCCTAAATCACCGTTAAAATGCGAGCGAAAGCACATTTTGTAAAAGCTTTTGCAGGAGGATAACCTGAAGACGAGAGTCTGCAGCATTTATTAAATAACTAAGCATTCGGCAAATGATCAATTGCTCAAGGTTAGCGTTTCTTTTTCAATCTGTATACCGACATCTTCATCTATCTATTCCTATAACAAGAGCAAGCTTCACTCAATTTGTAGAACCACAAGAACTTTTGCATTTTTATAAGCAGATAATATGGCGAATCAATTATTAGCACAAATTACTCAGACATGCAACATTCAACATATGAAATACACACATTTTTTTTTTCAAAAGAAGAAGGGCGTCCATATTTATGGAAAGGTAGTGCTTAAATTTTTTTTTTAGATGCGAAGCAGCTTATGGCGGGGGCTTTGTCCGTCCCTCCCTTCGCCGTGTGGTGTCCACACCCGCACTGCGCATGCGCATCCCCCTCCCCCTCCTCTCTTTGTCTCATCTCCTCTCCTCTCGGCATTCCTCCTCTCCTCTCCGAAGAGCGCGCGTTGACTATGGAAACGCTCTTTCTTCGATGAACGCTTTACCAGCTCGCAAGGAACGACAACGCGCCCTCGCCCGCGAGAGACAACGCTGACGCAGGCGGCGTCTGCTAGTGTCCGACCAATGCAAACGCGGTGTGCACCCCCGTGCTGCTTCGCATTGCCTCATGGTCCCCTTTAGCGGGAGATGGTGTAATTTTTTGTCTGCTCTTTGTCGATAAGTAGATTCGTTTTAAAAAAGAAAACTTCTGGCGTGGGAGGTATCGCATGCTTCAAGGTGTTTTATACAGGCGCAGTTATTCCACCGTCTATCAAAAGTAATGCGACCACAGTCCAGAACAATGAAGAAAAAAAGTAATAAAAGTGACACCATCTCCCCGAAGGGGACCATGGGGTGATGCGGAGCATCGCTGGGAGTTTCAACGGTGCATTTAACGGCGGTGTTTACAGGTTTGCAGTGTTTTCGGTGTTACCTTTGCGGTGAACCTTGCGTGTTATTACGTTGTTAACTTGGTTCGTTACCACGCATCGCGTGACCATTGTCAGAGTGTGGGTTGATGCTGATGCGTACTTGCGTCAACCCACTCGCTGACGGAACTGTTGCTTCCATCACACAACACCACCAACTTCTTTCATCGGAGAAGGAGGAGATACTATACTGAAGCGAAGCGCGCGCGCTCTCTCTAGCCGCTTTATTTATTGCAGCAGCTGTTGGAGAGAGGGAAGGGAGAGTCGCGCATGCGTAGTGAGAGTGCGGACGGACGCCGCGCGCGCGCGCTCTCTACCCGCTTTATTTATTGCAGCAGCTGTTGTATAGAGGGAAGGGAGAGGAGAGTCGCGCATGCGTAGCGTGAGTGCGGACGCCGGTTGACGCGTGACATACCCGCGAGCAAGAGATGCTCCGAATCTAAAACACGTGGAACACTCGCTCCCTAAATCAATGGTCTGACAGTCGACAATGCCTAATTCATGAACCGTTAAGATGGAAAAGATTCTGAGAACGTTCATACACTCGGAGCAGGAAACAGAATAAAAGAACGAATGAACAAAACCTTCGGTGGCATACATGAAGCATCATTAGAACAAGTGTGCTTACGGTTTAGGGCAATTGCAGCTGTCCCTACAGTGTGTTTAGAATGACACTAACGCGAAATCTCTCGGGCTTTGAAGCTGTTTAGAAAAAATGCAGATGATTTAAGAAGTAATGCACTCTACTAATGGAGAGCCCTTGCAACCAAGATATACAGAGATACAAAGTTCTTTCTCACATACAAGTCTGGGTGCTTGTCTTCACATGACTGTCCGTGGCCCACTGCGTTTCTCAAGTCTTGCGCCAAAGCAAACAACACCGCTTACATTGTTACGCTCCATACAGGATCTCGATATAAAGGTACACCAGTTGCTAAATACTTGAGCCAACTTTCCTTTATTACAAATCGCCTTTTCGGTGAAGCTTCGGTACAGAATGGCGTATACTTTAAAACGTATTCTGGCACGGCACGCCAGTAATGACTAGTTTGGGATGGCAAAAGATTGCACAGGTAACAAGTAATGAACAAGAAAGGATATTTTTTACCAGACTTCGAAATGTTGAATCACATGCTATTTCCCAGTACGTCCTACTTTAGACGATTAGCAAAAAATAAGGAAAGCAAAGCAGAAAAGATAAACACGAAACAAGCAAACAAAAAGAACACATTTAGAAACACGCATTGAGAGAGAGATAGCTATATGACGCTTAATTGACTAAAGCCAAACGTGCGCAATATTGTCGGAAAGTTATTTCATTATGATCAGTTTCATGCGTTTTCAAATATTTACAATCTACCCAATAACACCTGAAAGTGAGCCGACAACCTCTATGTGTCCTCATTCACTCCATCCTTCCACTGTGAACACGCTGCTTAGATCTGTACGAAATAAAATTAAGTTTGTTTTCATTCCTTCTACAAAAAGAAGGACTGTAACCAAAAAGGCTGTCATTAGAACACGTTGACTAGTACAACCCGGTATAAAAGAAAAAGAAGAAATAGTCGGAGCGGTGACAGCGACAAGGTAAATAAAAAAGATGTTAATTTCAAGAGTTACAGGTGATGTATTACAACAAGGCATATACGATAAAAAAATGCAAGCTTAAAGGAGTACTGACACGAATTTTTGATATTCTTGTATTGTTGCTGTAAGTGAAAGCACTGGCGGTGAGAACCCCAAAGAAAAGTATCATGGTGCCTCGCAACGCAATGAATACAGTTTTAATACGACTCCTTTAAAGCCCACTTTCGGTTTAGATTTCGAGGGGGGCGGTTTCCTAGTGACGTGTCAAGAGAGTCGGACGTACGTTTAAGCCATGTAGGGACAGCAATTCGTGATAGCGTCGCTGCAACTCTGTTGTCTGTGGTCAGTTACACGTGGGGCACGCAAACAACGACAATTTCACGGTCGTCCAGCGACTCTGCGATTTTAGCGATTTTTGAGAGTCTGTGCTCGTACGTCATCGTAGTGTCCACTGCGCTGGGACTGGCTTGCAGTGCTGTTCGACGAAAACTTTAAAACCAAACTAAAATATCTTGTACGTGTTTCCTGGCTTCCGCGTGCGGAGGGCGTTAACAATGCATGACTAGAAAAGGAAAAATGTATATTTTGCGCCGCCGCAAAATCGTGTCAGTACTCCTTTAAAACTCTTACGTAGCTACGAGTTACAGAAAGGTTCCAACAGAACTGTTACAATCTGTGTTACAAAAAATAATTATAAATCATTTTTCAGAAGCGTGATTATGTGATTTTTATTTTCATAATAATATAATGAATAAACTACACTGAACAAACATAGACACTACTGAGATTACTACAAGCATCCAAGAACAACCAAACAGGATAATTGGAGGAGTTTTGATTTGACACTATCGACAATGTACCAGAGTTACCAGGAATGTAATTACGTCAGGTATGTCCGGTTCCGCAATGTAACCACGCAAGGTGCGCTTCTCCAAACGGTCTCATCTGTATTTCAACATACCTATACTGGCACTTCACCTCATATGCCCAACATATGCTACATCGCTTGCACAATGAACCGCGGCTGATTGTTCGTTTCTTTGTTTCCTTCTCTCGGGAGTGTCCCCAACCACCACGCTGAGATTCGCTCAACAGTGCCGCAATGCCTAATTCATAGCACCGCGGGTGCCACACATCTCTTTCCCGGGGATTGCGTGTTATCTCTGCAACGTCACAGCGGGATATGCCCCGAGTGCATAGCACTTGGCGGCGGGGTCCGAACACCAGCAATTACAACCGTGCGACTGCAGCTGCTACCCCGACCTTCTGGACCGACCAGGCCACGGCAGTATCCCATCTCATCTATTTCTCTCTCTCCCCCCTCTCTCTCCCTGTAACTTCTTCCTCCTCTCCCTTCTCCAATTTCCTTCCAGCGATGGCCGGCCTGAGCAGGCCAGAGCCATCGATCCAGGAGCGCCGAACAAACACCTCCCCCTGCCCAGCTTCGTCACACTGTCGCCGCCGTCGCACCGTCGGGACACGCGGGCATCATGGCGCGCGGACGCCGGCAGCGCCGTCTCGCAATATCCCACTGCTCAAAAATGGCCGCCTTCGATCGTCGCATGGCGTCCGTCGACGTGGGAGGGGATGCTGCACGGCCATCACCAGCTGTTCGCTTGTCCTGTCGTCTTTGCTTTACGTACGTGCAGGGACCATGTGAACGGCCAAGGAATCAAAGACACGGGATAGTTGAATGTGAGAAGCAGACGAGGAGACTGCCAAGTCACAACGGTTTATGAGGAGCAGATGACGAGATTTCAGTCTAGAGACATGTGTAGCCTGTTGGTCTGTCCATAAAGAGCCATGAACAGTGTCTAACAATACGATGGTATACATCGCTTCGATAAGCTGTCCTTATCAAGGTTTTGACATGGCACACACTAGACTCTTCCATTACGCTCTATGGAGAATCTTAGAATCGGGTATCCAGAGGGTAGACAGGTCTTGTCTATGTCAAGAGGTAGTGTGCACATCTACGAAGATCGTATTCGACGCATGTGCACTTTCGACAGCTGATAGCGAGACTGCGTTGCTTTTGGGAACATATATTTTAAAACTATAACACGCTAACGCAAACGCCTCGGTTGTCGTCCCCCCCCCCCAATGCGGTCAGAAGCTCAGAATATAAACTTCAAGAAGCCGGCTTAAGACTTGAAATCGTTTCAGGAACGGACGGTTTTAAGATTAAACATCTTCTAAAGGTAATATTTTACTGAGAACCTTTCAAAACCTTGCTTCCGGAGAACCAACTGGTGCTAATTCTACTGCAAATAAAGGTACGTCCCCCGTGGCCCCACATTACCTGAGTCAAACACTATCATTCGCTGTAAGTTCTCGTCCGGAAAGATACTGGCCACTATGTGGAGCGGGAGCCATCATCCAATGCGTCCCGTAATCGATCGGCTTTCATCCGGGCGCTATAGATTCTTTTTCAGCCCTGTAACTTGCAACTCGCCATGGCTATCTAAGAATCTTTACACTTATTACCTGCCGCGCTGTACGGCGTGAAAAAAGAAGAAAGGAGAAACACTCATCCAACAGAAACGCGAAGGTTTGGGTTTCGTTGATCGGAGCCTTGTGAAGCCATCTTTCTTTATCCTGTTCACAATGAGGCCTCGGAACTATTATCAACCTGAGCTTCGTATCGCTGCTCTGGGCATCGTAAAACCCCCAAGACCTTGTAGTTGAAGCGAAAGGAACTCACCTTGCTGTCGGAGGCGAGTCCTTTCAAGTCCTAGTGGTCAGACGACGAGAATCCGAAGGCTACGGCCTCAGGCGGCCACATCGCGGCGACGCGAAGAAACGTAGCAGCAGGTGCACGTCGCTGCTGCTGGACGTCGTCCAATACAGCCCTCCTAAGGCACCCAACCGAGCACCTTTAACCTCACACCTGGAGAGAACCACACGAATCCGATGGACAGCCGCTGCACGTAGCAGCAGTGGCACACTTCAGAAATTCCAACAGGCGACGTCACGGGAACGTTCCGAACGACCGCTACTCCTTCTGGCTTCCGCGACTGGATGGCACAAATCACGGCAGCGATGCTGTCCTTCTCGCGGCGTACGCCTGGCTCGTACGAGAGTCACTGATGTTGGTGGAAACTGAAATTGTTTTCCGACAAGGTCTGATGGACGGGCGGACTCGAATGGATGGCTGTAGCAAAAAAAGGAACGGGCGATGTGAAAGCGAGGACCTCAACCCGCTGTCCCGCCGAAGAGAGCTGGGCGCTCTGCCGACGTCAGCAATCCCGGATTTTTTTTCCCCTACGCCCGTATGGAATGCAGCGCCAGCTTTTCCAGGAAAGGATACAAAGGAAGAGACCCATGGAAAAAACAAGAGCTTCAAATGAACATCGCGAGGGGGCAGCAACATCCCTAGTTCTTTTATTTTTTTTTTCTTCCGCGAGGCACCTTCCCGAAAGAGGGAGTTCGCGGGCAAGTACGGCTACAGAATGAAGACAAAAAGGAAGAGTTAAAAGCATATCGACGTTGGTAGCGCTATTCCGCACAGCCAATAGCAGCGCGCGCCACGGCTACGGCTTCCGTCATTGGCTGGCCGGGATGGCGAGATTAATCGAGCGGGGGCGGAGCTTGGGACGAGCGCTTGCGGAGAGGGAAGGAGAAGACACGGATGGAAATTCAATGGCGGCGGCAGCAGCTGAACGATGCGGATGCATTGTGGACTGGCCAAGACCGCCATCCGAGTGTTCTCACGAACGTTCTTTTTTTCTTACGTTGTTATCTACTTGGCCTTTTTTAATCTATAGGTACAGCAGGGGTAGTGGTGGCAATTACTTGCGCGTTGGTTTCAGCGTCATACGGCCGGTGTGATCGAAGCTAAAGGTCATTGTTATAAGAGAGGGGGGGGGGGGGGGGGTGCCCCACGACGGATGCCAGGTGCCGGGCAAGCGGGTTACGCATCAGTGAATCGCCCTGCAGAGCGCATGCGCTCTATGCAAGAAGGTACAGAGAAGAGAGAGAGGGGGGAAGAGGTAATCCATGCGCCAGTGACTCCTCTAGTCCGGGAAGTCGAAGCTGGGAGCGAGTCGTTTCCCCGAATCACGCCGTTGCGCGCTCCGCATTCCTGGCGGTGAAAATCTCTGAAGTCGTGGCCGGAAGGCCTGCTCCTACGTGAACGGCCATGCGGTGACAGTAACGGCGAGAAGATGCGCTCAGTTTGATACCGCTGCTATGGTGGTTAGTTCTGTGTAACTACGTAATGCAGGCCACATTGCTTCTTTCGTACGTATGCTCATTTCTGACAATAATACGACAACAGCGTGAGTGACGAGTGGTACAGAGTAGAATTTAGGTTTATCATCGGAATAATAATTTTATTAGAATGCAATCAGCTGATCAGCCCTAACAAACATATGTCTCGTTTTGGTCGGTAAAGCATGCACCTTGTAAGGCCCAGCCACAGAATAGCCAGGGTCAATGCGATATTTTACGACATACCGCAGCACTCATCATCCTCATCATCAGCTTGTCTACGCCCACTGCAGGGCAAGGGCCTCCCCATAGATCTCCAGTTATCCCTGTCCTGCGCTAACTGAGCCCAATTTATTCGCGCAAACTTCCTCATCTCATCTGCCTACCTAACTTTCTGTCGCCCCCTGCCACGCTTGCCTTCTCTAGGAATCCACTCTGTTACCCTTAATGACCAACGGCTGTCTTGTCTTCGCATTACGTGGCCCGCCCACGCCCATTTCTTCTTCTTAATTTCTATTAATATGTCCCTAACACGCGTTTGTTCCCTAACCCACTCCGCTCTCTTCTTGTCCCTTAAGGTTACACCTACCATTTTCCGCTCCATAGCTCGCTGCGTCGTCCTCAATTTAAGCTGAACCTTCTTAGTTAGCCTCAGAGTTTCTGTCCCGCAGGTGAGTACCAGTAAGATGCAGCTGTTATAACGCAGCATTAAGCAAACACAAAGCACTAAGCAGTGCTAACTAAACGACGTGGCACAAGGTTGCGAAAAAAAAAATGATATGACAGCGGAAGAGTGACAGAAACAGACAGCGCAAACTCACAACTTTATTTCCAGAAACATCCTGAATAAATATCGACCAGAGAGGACATGCGCACAGCTATAGTATACACACAACACGTGCTAGATTATAGTGAGCAATGAAAGTGCAAAATTTTCGGGCACGGTGCCTAAGAAAAGGCTAAATCTAACAATTGATATTCGCTATTGTACAGAACCACAGATGGCGTGCTTCACACGCCAGCACATGTGATGTGTACTAGCTGTGCGCAGGTTCTCTATGGTCAATATTCAGAATGCTTCTGGAAGTAAAGTTAGTTGAGTCGGAGCTCTGCCTCTTTCGCTCTTCCGCTCTCATTTTTATTATTTTTTCGTAACGTTCCACCCCGTCGTTTAGTTGAGCAATGTACCAACTAGCCCAACACTGTGCTCTGTTAATTAGAATTGCTAGGTAATACATGTAGAATTGCTTTGCCGCATATTTTCGACTTAGATATGCGACATCAGAAATTTATTATAGACAAACAACATCTAATGCATGCAGTCTTGTAGCTGTATGACACGGCACAAGAGAACGTCAGCGACCAGGTTGCTCCCCTAGGAGCCCAGATCCGTGCAACTCGAAGCAGGTCTAAAATGACCGATTCTCACGCGTTTACTATACCTGCGTCAGAAAGCTAAGGAAAACTGAAGCGCCATGGTAAAGTTTAGTACAAGCTTTTGGGTAACTGAGCACGACGGCATTTAAGCATAATGTTTCGGTATTGGTAAATTACACTTTCACAATACCAAAACACCACTCATGCGAGAAGAAGACGCTTGGTTAGCGAGAAACTTGTGCAAAAAGAAAGTACAAATGGCGACACAGCATCAAAGTTTCTGCAGCAACTCGCTGTGACGTAATATAATTTGAAGGCGCCTGCTATGTCCTACGTAATTATTAGTCAGCAAAAAGGCGTTGCATTGTGTTCTTAGGTGGCCAGAAAGTTAATCCGTAGCAAGTCTCACAAAATTCCACACAGCTAATGCTGTCAATATGCGAGAAGAAAGAAAAAAAAAAGGCGGGGGGGGGGGGGGGTGAAATCTGTAACGTCGCCCTTAAGCTAAGGTGCAGAGGTTTAAGAGCAAGATTTTTAAAGCACTGATACATTGGACCTTTTCCTCTCCTAGCATAGAACCCGTGATGGCGAAACCTACGACAGAGTTATAAAAAAATAATAAGAAAGGAAAACTTAAAGAGAAAATTAACATTAAAGAATAATGTAACGAAAGGGGAAATCAGCACCCAGGCGTTTTTAGCAGAAGGCTACGAGGAAATCGATACAGAGCTTTTAACTTGCCTCATTTTCCACAGAACGCGTCACTCTCGACACAGCACATGCCTGAAACGGCGCCCTCAGCGACCGTGAAGTTCTGACCACAGAAATTCAGATAACACACGAAATAGCGAAATAGAATAACCCCGCATGGGGGCGTAGTCTAGCAAACTTTACAAGTGCCCTTTACTGCAACACCGTGAACGCCCCTTATATTTTACAAAGGAAAACACACATTTTACTAGTACAATATCAAAAGGCTCGAATCATTATCTCGCGCATCCCATCTATATTAAGCTACCCGGGATTAATAATCCGCTTAAGTAAAATAAGCCTGGTGCCTTTCTTAACTACAAACGTTTTTTTTTTTTTTATGAAAGGGGTCGTGAAGCACATTTTTTACAACATAACCTGAAAACAGTGTCCGTCAGTTCTAGAGTTTTCTGTGAACACGTCAGCCAATGACGTCACCAGGACCACTGGGTACGTCACAAGGAAAGTAAGCAGCCAATTTCGTTGAGATCCATCGACCTCGAAAAATCGACGGAGTTGGCCTTCAATCACCGATTATCTTTCTCATGTTTAATTTCAAGGTCACGAAAGGCCAACCTTTGAGCAATAAAGATATGTCGCTAGCAGCGAGCGCCATGAAAGACTTGAAATAAACGTCTTATGATCCTTCCCTGAATTTTCTCTTCTCGGAATATACGAACTTCCTCTGTAATTTAGCCCATATGCTGCCCCGCCACGGTGGTCTAGTGGCTATGGTACTCGGCTGTCGATCCGAAGGTCGCGGGATCGAATCCCAGCCACGGCGGCTGCATTTCGATGGAGGCGAAATGTTGAGGCCCGTGTGCTGTGCGATGTCAGTGCACGTTAAAGAACCACAGGTGGTCGAAATTTCCGAAGACCTCTACTACGGCGTCTCTCGTAATCAGAGCTGGTTTTGGGACGTTAAACCCCACAAATCCATCAAAGCCCATATGCTCTGGCAAGTGCCCTGTGTTGGAAGACTTCAACAGCAGCGAGGACCGGCCATCACGGGGTCCAAGCGGGAAGACCAGTTCAAGGCAGCCCAGAGGTCCCGTGAGAGAGCTGTGAGTCATGGCCTTCCGGTTCCACCATGGTATTAGCCAACAGCAGGCCAGGGGTCCTCTCTAGGGCTCCCAAGGCTAGCTCTTCGGAACGTTGACAGAAACTCATTGTCTGTCTGTCTGACTTTCTGTCCGTCTATATTGTTTGTTGTTTCGTGGGGTTTAACGTCCCAAAACCAGCTCTGATTATGAGAGACGCCGTAGTGGAGGTCTCCGGAAATTTCGACCACCTGGGGTTCTTTAACGTGCACTGACATCGCACAGCACACGGGCCTCAACATTTCGCCTCCATCGACATGCAGCCGCCACGGCCGGGATTCGATCCCGGGACCTTCGGATCAGCAGCCGAGTGCCATAACCACTAGACCACCGTGGCGGGGCATTGTTTATCTGCTAACGCGTGCTTATGTTATATTTTTTTCTGCATCGTCAAGGTGTATACTCCTCACAAGGATAGGCAAGATACGAAAGATTGACCTTCATTGATTTGTTCCTTTTAGGTTAATTATTAAACAGCACAATCTTTCGACTCGATTAGCAGACAAACAACTGGGCGATCGATCGACGGTCTCATATACCTGGCTTTCTTTTTTTTTTTTGTCTTTTAAGAAAGACGGACTCCTAATCGCGCCTTTTTCGCTACCTTAGAATGAACCAGCGACGCTTGCCTTTAATTACTGATGAGTGGGGCGATAAAGTGTGCGACATACACGGTGCCTTTGCACGGCATCTTATAGGCCTCGTTGGCTCACAGTGATCGATGCCATTGATTGAGCGGGGATTCTGAAAGTGCATGGTATACGCTCGTCTGTACTGTGTACTGTACTACGAATTCCGGCGCCGCGGCGGCGATCAATAAGGAAGGGCGAAAGACGTTCGCAGTCGGGAAAGGTACGTGTAGGAATCGTACAAGACGTGCGGCTGTGAAATCGATCAAAGCGGGGGTGTATGACGTAATAACTGGAAGGGCGAGCGTCAGAGCTACGTAATAATAATAAGTGCCGGTGTTTTACGCGCCAAGTCCACGACATGATTCGGAAGTTTTGACCTCCTATGGTTCATTAAAGGGACGCACAGTACAAGGGTGTATTTGAAGTTGAGAGTATGACGGACAACCGTCAATGACAGCCAACCGTTGGTCATTAAGGGTTGTTGTTTTTTATTGTTTGTTGTTTTGTGGGGTTTAATGTCACAAAACCAGCTCTGATTATGAGAGACGCCGTAGTGGAGGTCTCCGGAAATTTCGACCACCTGGGGTTCTTCAACGTGCACTGACATCGCACATCTCGCGGGCCTCAACATTTCGCCTCCATCGAAATGAAACCGCCGCAGCCGGGGTTCGATCCCGCGACCCTCGGATCAGCAGCCGAGTACCATAGCCACTGGACCACCATGGCGGGGCGGGCATTAATGGTAACATAGTGGATAGAGAAGGTAAGCGTGGCAGGGGGCGGCAGAAAGTTAGGTGGGCAGATGAGATCAGGAACTTTGCGGGGATAAATTGGGCCCAGTTAGCAGAGAACAGGGATAATTGGAGATCCACGGGAGAGGCCTTTGCCCTGCAGTGGGCGTAGACAGGCTGATGATATATGACGGAAGGCTGTCTGGCCGGGATTCCTGGCGTGCGCCGTAATTTCTCAGACACCCGCGAGCGCTTGCCGCATCGCGTTAAAAGTGCTTTGACTTTAGCCTCCGTTTAAAAGCGCAGTCTTCTACAAGTCTAGCGGGATTATGATGATCACGATGGCTGTTCGGTTAAGGACGCTAATTTCTGCAGCCAATCTTGGGAGCACGGCCAAGCGTCCGGGTCTCCGGAAATTTTGACCACCTGGTGTGCACGGGAGCACGGCGCCGTGTTGGTTGCATCGGCGCCGCGTTCCTCCCCAAGTGCAGAAACTCCTAAGATAGTCGGCTTGTTGTGTCTCTGACGTCAGTTGCATGAACCAACGGCTGCTTCTACTAAAACCAGGGCTATAGCTTCCTGTTGTAATATCAGATCGGATTATCTTTATTTGTTGGTGCACGCAATCGCAAAAGTAAAGATCAGCCCACATCGTGAAACCCAAGTTTCACACGAAAAAAAAAAACGAGACAAAAAAAAAAAGGCAGCGAAGTACGAAGAAAGCTTTTTATGTGCATCTTGAGCCTTTGATTGTTATAAACCACGTGATTCGCTTCCTTATAAAAGGACGACACGGCGCACCTCGTGCATCACTTCCAGGATGGCGTCGGCGAGGCACGATGCAAAGGTGCACAGGAGGTGTTCTCGAGGGTACGGGGCTTATCTTCGTAAGTATGCTTTCGCGTGTCACTGTGTGACATAGGACGTTATGTGCCGTACTCATTGTCCTTTTACTTTGAGGCGTGCAGCGTTTGATTTTTTTTTTTTCGATGACGTGCTCATGCTAGGTCATTACCGTATTAGATGCGTGTTTACTTCGACAACTTCACGTATTAATTTTGCAGGAATAGACAGTAACATCTGTTGCTGCACTTGCGTTTGTTGTCGCAACTGGCGCGGGGTATGGCCCGCCATCTCGATAAGCAAGCGTACAAGTGTTGCAAGGTTTCCTTTGACTTCTCTTCGAGCTATATTGTTCGGGTTACGGTGCTTCACCGATTCGCTACGAGACAATGGCGCAGTCTGCCGCAGTTTTTAGCTGCGTTAATGCTTCACTTGTCCCACTCCTTCTCTTTCGATATTTTTTCCTTTTTTTTTTTTTTGCAGTGGCGACGTTTCCCCTCCTTTTCAATGTGCTTTTCTCAGATCCTCACCCGTCCTCTTCCAGGTCCACCCACAAGAACCCGCCTGCCCCTGCACACCAACCACGCTATACATCGACGCCCAGCGTTCCCTTCCGCCCTTTCTTGACAACTCTGCCCGGCCTCGCCGAACCCCAACCTTCGGTGTCCGAGTGGCTATCGTCTTCCAGGCCCCCCTCGATGACGTCATCACCGGTACAATGATAAGACGGTGCCTACACTTAACCCTTGGTCACTTCGAAACTTTAAGGTCACAACCTGCCGTCTCTGCCTACCATCGGACACCCAGCGGCTCTTCGCATCGTCATGACGTCCGGCCAAGGCCTCGGGGCGTCGCCTGTTCCGAGAGGCTACCGTTGCTGTTCTCGGGCGCTCCTGGGGTCGCTGCGTCAACTGTGCATTGCAGTGGCCGGACGACTTGCAGGGCACATTTTCGCAACCATTCAACACTGACGAATGCGCCGTATATAATTATGTCCCTTTTTCGGACCTGTGCGTCTAGTCATGCAACCGTGGTGATCTAGTCAACCGGTCACGTCGCCGGTAGTGATTAATTTAATGTTCTTCATTTTGTCACATGTCTATCCATCGGTCATTATGTATTGGCGGTTGTAATAAAATCGCCCCTATGTTTTCCGAACATGATCTACCTGTCCTATTTCTTTATCAGCGAGTCCGATTAAGCTATAGCCGTAATTTGTCTCGCCACGTGCCATTGCGTACCGTGGTTTTGGGGTGATAACATGATGTCCCCACCAGAATCGCTTAACGGAATCTATCGTGACGTATTCCCGCCACTATATTTGAGCGACCTGTCGGCCAGCTTCGCTGCCATCTGGCCTTGCTCGAGCAAGCGGAAGCTGCGTACTTTTCTTGTTCCCTCCAGAGACATGCCATGTTTGCGTCAACAGAGGTCCTTTAAATCTTTGTGCTGGCTTCCTTTGCTCTCGTAAAGTTGCCGCCTTTTACAATCCATAGTGTGTAGTCGAGGTGAATCATTTCGCCAATGCAGTGGTGTGGTTCTAGCATAGCTTCAGTCTACGTATGGAGTAAACCTCCGAACACCCATTGTCTGCAGAGTGGATTGTGGTGCTGCCACGGGAGTCCTTCGGGATGTCCAATAAACTTATTTAGAGGCCATTCCATTATCGGCGAGAGGGAAGGGTGGGAGAAAAGAGGCTTCACGTGCGCGTTATTTCTTGCAGCCTTCATTGCGCCTTTTCTGTCCGTGTTTCTTTCGTTCTTTTCCTGCTAGAATTTCAAGATACACGTGTTGTTGTTGCGGCCTCCGTAGTTCGTGCGGCTCAGCTAAGCTCACGTCGTCTTTGTTACCCGATGTCGCATGTATCACAGGCACGCGCGTCTTGCTCTTCCTTACGTATAAACGCAGCTTTGAGGCGCATCCATGAGGTGGAAGCTGTACTACTTTCACAGCCCGGCAGTCGGCTGTTCAAATCCGCAGCCTGACCAATTTAAAGTGCGAAGCATTTCTTTACGAACTCTGACCATATCTATCTAGCCGCCTACGTCTCGGTGCTGTCTAGGTAGCCTCGTTCACCGGGTGTAGCCAACTATTTGAGAGGTAGGATATAAAAAATGAGCATTAATAAGCTTTACATCACTAACATGACGTACATCACGGTTAACGATACTGCAGTCACGTGCAGTTTCTTGCCCCTCACATGGTGCTCGGTCTTCAGGATTGGCCCACACACCGGACGGCCGGCTTAAGGATCTCCACTCTTAAAACGAGGAAGGAACACCGTTTGTCCTCGCTTGCAATTGAAATGTAAACATAAGCACGCAGACACCCACAGGCTTACCAAGCGGTACGCGGGTATCGAACATGGTCCCTCGAGGTACCAAGCAAGCTCTCTAGCACTAGGCTAGCGGCGCATACCACACGGTATATTACTCCGGCCCTTTGCAGCCGTGCGAGCAGTGACATAACGGAAGCCGATTGCGTTCGCGATACTTTCAAAAGCAATAGCACAGTTGCGTCCGACGCCCATGGTTGTCAACAATACAACCCCTGCCGATGACATTGCTTCGATGGGCCAATGCCTTGACGAGCTGGAGTCCTTTCGCCTTCAGCGAGACAGCGACCCTCGCCTTATTACTCATTCCGATTTACGATCCCTTATACGTACCATCCTGCGCGAACAAATTCAAGAACATAGACGATTCGCACCATTGCTCCCGCACCATCACCGTGTTTCGACTTCCGCGCCCTCGTCAAACCGTTTATCCCGCAGGCACACACCAGATTTGAGCATGAATAAGAACAACAGGAATGATGATGGCAATGTAGAAATGGGAACGATGAGGTACGTTAAAAATGCTTACAATATAAAGTAAATAAACCTATTGCCCCTGCGGTTGTAATGTTAGTGCTTGTATAACGTGAATTGCGCTTCTAAGGTGTGATAACCACTATCATAAGAATACGTACATACTGCCGCCATTCGGTATTCTTTTTCTACAACTTTCCTCGATACCGAAGGCATGCTTCAATGAAAGACGCTTACGATAGCCCATCGACGCACCGAATAGTGCATTTCTCTTCGACAAAACAAACGCTTTGTCAAAGAGAAACAAACAAAACAACTGTACCTTGTGGTATGTCGTACCGCAAGGCACGATTCAGACGCCGCGGTGTTTGATTGATTTCTGGGGTTTTACGTCGCAAAACCAGCTGTGATTATGAGAGACTCCGTAGTGGAGGGCTGCGAAAATTTTGATCACCTGGGGTTCTTGTACTTGCACTGACATCGCACGGTACACGGGCCTCAGCACTTTGCCTCCATCGAAATGCAGCCGCAGCTGCGGCCGGGATTCGACCCTGCTATCAGCAGCTGAGTACCATAACCACTAGACCACCGTGGCTAGGAACCCCCCCCCCCCCCCCCCCCCACTGTACATTATTTAACGTCTGAATGTGCGTCGCGAAAACTTAACCCAATCCAGATAAAGCTAAGTGTGTCCGTCACCTTCGCTGTTCGTAGTCGTCACACCTCAGAATAAAGCTGGCCCCTAATATTTTGTTAAGTTGTAGTTCACGATCTTTCTGTCGAATTTTAAATTGTGAAATTATATAGTTCACTAAAGCACCTGCGCCAAAGATACAGTGCCTAGAAATATACAGTATATTTCTAGGCACTATACCAAGAAGGTGGCCATGCGTGGTCGGATGGTCCGGGATGCGGCGGTCGTTCGAAATGGTTATTTCCTAGGCCGACATCGGCAATCCGACGCCGGATTTTCCAAGACACAAGCGTTATCTCCATATCGCGTTAAAATTGTGTTTATATTAGTGTTCGTTTAAGAGAGCAATCTTCTGCAAGATTAGCGTGATAACGGCGGCACGCTGTTTGCATCGGCACTACGCTCCTCCTCACCGGAAAAATCAAGTCAAATCAAATAAATCTTCATTCCAGCATACATCCGATGTTGAGGGCCATGGACACAAAGCCAGTTAGGCTGGACGTGGTCCATGGCCCCGTTTACCAGGCAGCAACACAACAATATGGAAAAACTTTTTAACAGTATAAAAAGTAATACAGTGACCACTACGATAAAAGTGAAAAACATAGCCAGGAGAGTAATGAGGAAGGAAAGAACATATATCAAGGAATCTTCAGAAATACGATCATAACATACAGGTGGCGCTCTACACACAAGCTTTATGTCACAGAGCGGATAAGATAGTCGGCTGGTTCTTTCTGTGACGTAACTTACACGATGGATGGGAGCTTCGCCTGAAAACCGCGCTAATGCAACGCATCCTAGACAAGTTTCTAGGGGGCGTTGGCTAATGCGCTTATTTATCAGATCGCATTATCGTTATTTATTTGTTTATCTACGAAATCTCAAGGACAACGGCAATATCAGTGCACCTTGTGGAATTTCAGTTGGATACGAAAAAGGAAAGAAAGAAACACGAAGAAAAATGTTTCTGCGCATCCTCGAGACTACCCTTGATTGTTTCAGTCCACGTGACTCGCTTCCTTATAAAAGGACGACACAGGGCAGCTCTTTCATCACTGCCATGATTGCCTTCTTGAGGTACGGTGCTAAGGAGCACAGGCCGCACTTTCGACGATGCAGGGTTGGCTTTTGTAAGTATGGCTTCGTGAATCATTGTAAAACAGAACGCCCGGTTCCATACTGTAGTTGTTTATTTTTTATTCTTTAAGGCATGCATGCAGCCTTCGCTTTTTTGGACGACGTGCTCTCACTAGGGCATTCCACTATTACAGCATGTTCACTACGGTAACATGACGCCTTAATTTTGTACGAATGGAGCGTAAAATTTATTTCTACTGAAGTTCTCTGGCTGCACCGGATATATGTCGGCATTCAAGTGAGTGCACCGGTTGTGACAAGTGTTCAGCTTTTCTTTAACCACTCTTCGAGATTTGTTACGGTGCAGCCTGCTTTCTGAATGCTCCGCGTTCCTTGTGAACGTTGGTGGAATCGTTTTCTACTTCAAGACCTATCGGCCACGGTAGCTTTGAGGCACCGGATGAACATTCATACGTGATTTCGATCCGCGCCAGAGTACAGCGTAGCAAGTAGCGATGAGAAGCATCCTAAGATCAGGCGTGCACTTTCGACGACTGTTACGTCTGCACAAGAGCATTCCTGCCGAGACTTTCCTCGCAATAGTATCGTGGTTTAGACATGCGCCTTATTGCAATTGGCTGCTTCATTGTCACTTTCCTTCGATGCGTTTGCTGCTCTCAATCTTCACGACAGTCACCTTAAGAGTACTTGGCTCTGCTCCATTGCTTGCCTATCGCCCTTCGTCCAGGCATCGCCCCTCCATCTTGTCCATCACCTCTGGTCTGGACGAATCGTTCCATTCATTAGCAGTCGCACGGTATCTTGTTTCCAAATCAACTGCCCTAAGCTATTGCCATTTCAATTTCACTACTCCGACCCGCGGGAGTGTCGCGCTCCTTCGCGAGATTTCCTGGCAGCCCACTCAATTTCCGAAGGCGTGGCCGTGATAATACTACCGATAAGCCACGAGCACCCTATGCTTAATGGGGACGAGTTGCCGGAGACTAGAATGTGCCTCATACTATCGGTCGGAAACGATATCGCCACCTGTAGCCATTTTGTCATTCCGATCATGCACTCCATTACCCCACTATCTTCTTCACTTTTTTTTTTCCTGAACAGGCACGCCTTCGGCTTGTAAAGATCATTCATCACTTGCTCACCTGCCGTGTTATGGTTTCTTCTTTCAGGTTCCTCCAGGAGAGCACGACTGTGCTCCACTCCCTCCACGGTCGAGTCCGACGCCCAGCACTCGGGCCCTCTAAAACGTGCGCGGTCTTTCGGACACTGTGTACAGCCTTCTCGGACCGTTTCCGGACACCTCCTTCGTGTGTGCCTGTGGGGCTGCCATGTCTCCTCTTGATGCTGTCATCACCCGTACTGTGCCACCACACTTCTTGTCACGTGGCTAAAAGAACTCCTTGACGGTCGCCAGCAGTGTCCCCTGCCTGTCATCTCGCCGCCGGCGGCTTCTCGCATAGTAGCGGCGTCACCTGCCCCTCGAACCTCCCGTTGCTGTGCTCGTGCGCTCCTGGGATCGCTGCGTCAACTGTGTATCACAGACGGTAGTTTTCGTGCAGCCTGCTTTTTCCCAGCCAGTGGCTTCAGAATGATGTGCCGTCAGCACGGTGCCTCCGCCTTCAGGTGTGACGTCGCTGGCGATACCACTGTGCTGTACTAGTTGACGGCTTACTTCATCGATAGCGATTAACTTAATGTTCTTCATCTTGTACCTATATCACTCATCCCTCGTCATACCTCGGCGGTTGTAATAAAATCGCCCTTTTGTTTTCCGAACACGGTCTGCCTGTCTTCACTACCCTCAGGTGCCCCAACAGTGCGCGTGCACTTGATTGATTGATTGTTGTTCGGTTACGAAAGGACGCTAATTTCTGCAGTCCATGTAGGGAGCGCGGCTAAGCGTCCGTGGGGATAGGGGAAAGGGAGTGAAAGAGATAGAAAGGAGAGAAACGCCGTAGTGGAGGGCTCCAAAAACTTTGACCGCATGGGGGGTTCTTTAACGTGCGCTGACAACGCACAGTGCACGCGCCTCGTATTTCGCCTCCATCGAAAAGGCGGCCACTGCACTTTTGTGCAATGGTCGACACTTGCACGCGCGCTTCTTTCTTGTCTTGCCCTCAGCCCACTAATACCGGGAAAATTGCGGCTACCGGCCGCACATTTTCCACGTGCAAGCAGAAGAGAAACACGGTGTGCGTCGATTTGTCCAGTGCACAACGTGTCTCAAAGCTATGAGTTTCTGCATATAGCTTCGCACCACGAGAGCATGCGCCCCCTCGTGGCGTACATCTATGCATAAAGTGCATAGTGTAATATAGCAAACGAGTGGGATGACGTCAAGCCGCGGCCCCTATGCTCTGCCGCTTTCTGTGGTTCGATGTGAACGTCTTTACTCCGAGGTCAGTGGGGAACTTTGCGAAACGCTCGCTGGGCCTGGGACTACGCGGAAATGTGGCTGTGCTGGAGACTATATAGGCAACTGCGTATTAGCTTCGCTGCTTCACTAGCTCTTAGACTAGCCTGTGTAACGCTGTCCGTCCGTCCGTACGAACGCGCCGCAACGCGCTCCCCTCGACGCAGGTGTTAGAGCGGTGCCAAGTAGGTCACGCCGCAGCAGCGCGTTGACGTCACGCTCCCCTCGCAGTGCGCGCTGACGTCACTCTCTCCCTCGCCTGTCGCGTGCTCGCCGCAGCGCCCGCAGCTGCCGCCTCGTCCGTTCGCCCGCAACACCAGCCGCTACCGCCGCTCGCTCCGTACCGCGACCGACAAAAAATTAACACCATCTTCCCAAAGGGAACCCTGATGGGATGCGAAGCATCCGCTTTAGCGCTGTTGAACCCGTGACGCCACCCGTGCGCAACGCTGCTGCTTCGCAACCCATCAGGGTTCCCTTTGGGAAGATGGTGTTAATTTTTTTCGATCCCACTGCTGCACCAGCCATGTTTGCTTCGCCGGAGTTCTTGTAAGTTTCTGGGCTCTTTATCCTCTCCTGTCGATGTTACACACGGACTTAAGTCGAGGTCCGCCACACTGACGACGCAGGTAGCGGTGCTATAGACTGTTTCAGGAGTTCCGTGCAGCACAGCCAAGGCTACGAGGCCATCGAGCGCAGAATTCTTCCGAGACGAAATGTCATTGTTCGGACACGCATCTTCGAACCCACTGCGTCGTCCGCCAAGGTGGCTTCCGCCACTGCAGCGTCCACCATTGGCCGATGCCATGGCGCGGAGGGATACGTTTAACACGTTTTTGCTCTCGTGACTGGACGAAGGGGCCTGTAGCTTCCGCCGTGCTGCACGGAACTCTTGAAACAAACTATAGTATAACTTCACAATCCACGTATAGACCCGGTGCAGTGTAGGAATCGTTTCTGATTGCCACAAAATTTTCAGCATCCCATCGCCTATCGGCAAAAAAGAAAAGGAAGGCGTGAGCGATGTTAGGCGTGTGCGTGCCTTTCTCGGTTGCTTGCGTCTTGGCTCACTATTCTGTTGTTTTCCTTGCCTCTTCTTTTTTTTTTCTGGTAGAAAATCAAAGGGATAATTGTTGTCGTCTCTATGGTTCATGCGGCTCAGGTATGCTCCCATCGTCATTGTTATACCAGAGGCCGCTTTAAAGCCCCCGGAATGATGGGCATATATAACGTAACATGCAAGTAATCAATCTATAAACTCATAAAGCAGTAAAGTCACTTCAGCAGGCCGTTGTGAAAAGAAGCTATGTGGCATGGCAATTGAGTATTTCGAGATGCCTTGAATTTGTAGGTGATCGTCAACCGGTGCTCCCAGATGGACTAACTACTTGCCAATAGAGCCGGTGTAAATGCCTCTCATTGCTTGCCTGTTGCGAAAGCGAAGTAATATAGATTTCATGTCCTCAAAGACATGGAAGCGCGTGCTGCTCTACTGTGGGAGCTTGAGCAAGCTATGATAAGGTGCATGTGTTGTGGAAATATATGCACAATGCTTGTATCTTTTGGAAACTTGCTAGCTGAATAAACATTCGGAAACGTTTTACTGCACTGTCTGAGCAGCAATATGTTAAAGAACCCTGGATTTTTCAAATAATCTAGGTTCCTCTACTACAGCTTGCTCATAACTACATAGTTTTGACGCTATGACCGCAGCTGCTACATTTCGATGGAGGCGAAATGTTGACGCCTGTGTACTGTGCGACGTCAGCGCACATTAAATAACCCAAGGTGGCCGACATTTTCTGAGCCCTCCACTACGGCGTCTATCATCATCAGATAGTGGTTCTTGAACGTTAAGCCCTAGTAATCAGTTTTCCTACTATAAATTCACTTTCTTCTTGCAGCTTAAAAATGTCACCCACCACGTACTAACGGTGACATGTGAGAGCTCTAGCGCCCTCGAAGCCGCAGCCTTCAGAATGCAGCTGGAGGCTGTTACCATCAATGAAGATACCCTCATTTTTGCACTGTCAGTGCGTATCGCCCTGTATTGGGCTCTGACATTGTATTTCCGCAGAAAGGGCAGATGACATTTGACTTGCTGTGTCGCCTGGTTGGCGTGACCAGCAGCGCACTGCCAACGCCAATAGTGCCTCTGGTGCACACGTTACTCCAGAGAAGAAAAAAATATTAAAAATAGCTCTTTTGTTTAAATTTTCTCTTCATATATTGTGCTACAAGCACCCTGTGGCTTTGAAGATACACCTCTAAATAGCTCTATACCAGTGACAATGTGGTCTGTGCATGCAGCAAAGGTCCGCAGAAGCGACGCCTATCTGGTCAGGAAAATAGACCACTGGGAGGCATAGCTGTCAAGCCCAAGTCATGGGTACAGCGGCACAGCTGGTTAACTGGGCTAGGCTGTCAGCCCAAAGACACGGTTGTCAGAAGTATGTACGCAGGTCACGTCCCCGCGTAGACAGTCAGGTCAAGATATTCAGTTTATTCTCTCTATTTGTCAATCCAGCCACAGCCCAGAACAACCGCCTGGGTAGCTTAGCGCCTAGGGCGTCGGCTTGCTAAGCTGCAGGTCGCGGAATAGAATCCCCGCCACGGTGGCTGCGTTTCGATGGAAAGGCGAAAAACGCCCGTGTACTTAGATATAGGTGCGTGTTAAAGGGGCAATAAAGTGAAAGAATGAAATGGTCTAGACGAATAGACTATGGTTGCGGATGTCCAGTGTTATTAATTTCGCCAGTCTAGTTCAGCATTAGAAGAGAAGATAGATCGAAGTTTCATCTTTGAATCTCGCGCCGAAACACTGAGATGACGACGCAGCGAACACCATTCCTTCTTTTCATTATCTCCACACATTGGCTCAGTCAAAGTGCCTGAAATGCTCTGTGTTAAATCTCTGGCTCTCTTAGAATGCGATTTGTTTCTTTGCGACATAAATAACTTGTGTGCGACTTTATCGACGCGGTCGAAAATGTATGACGTCTCGCATTTTAGTGCGGGTACCTCCGAGTAGGCGTCGCTACTTGATAAATGCGCAGAATTTCTTGGCGAACCTGAGCAACTATGACCGCATCTATCTATCTATCTATCTATCTATCTATCTATCTATCTATCTATCTATCTATCTATCTATCTATCTATCTATCTATCTATCTATCTATCCGCCTGCGTCTCGGCGCTCTCCTTGTCGGCTCGTGCATTCCGTACATAGCGTGATCGGGGGCCGCAGAGTATCAATGTGTGAGGAAGGCGAACGATTGACCTAGACATCGCTGAAAGATACGCTCGTCAAGTACGCCGCGATTAAGGGCAGTACATCCACGTGTGTGTCATATCAGTTGTGCTGGGCCCGGGTTATGCCGGTAAGCGCCACAGCTGATTGAATCTTAACATCGCAGTTCACGTTCATCGAATAACCAAAGTTGAGAATGAACATTTCGTGAGAACACACTTTGCGCGGATCAACCAAAAGGAAAAAAAGACACACCGTTTGTTGTGTCTTTTCCTTTTGGCTGATCCGCGGAAACACCGATAACACGCAGACAGACACAGAAAAGCGTCAATCTACCACTCGTTAGGTAGGAAGGAATCGAACGCAGGCCACCGAGACGTCAGGCAAGCACGCTACCTTTCATCCGTGGCAGCTCTTCCAGCGTCAGTCGTAGCCGCTGACGTATTTCATATCGTACTAGCTCGCGTGGACACATCAAAGGCCTGCGTCAATCATCGCGACCAGCTGCGGATGAAAAAAAAAAAAAAAAAAAAAGAACTGAGACAACCAGACGTTAATAGATATATAACATGTTTGAGACGACCTCGGAAAGACCCCGACTATCGTGCTGTGGGAGCGGTGGCGAGGTGTTGAACGCAGATCAGGAGTTACAAGCCCGTGTAAACGAGCAAAACCAGCAAAACCGTTTGCACAGCGTGAGGTGTCGCCAGAAGGATCCAGGCAGCGCAACAACAAGGCACAACGAGCAGCACTGCCTATACATTCTTTATTCTCTGGGTATACTTCACGGTTCCTTGTAATGCAACGCGGAAACTTGGCCCATCCCTCGCTGTTTGCACATTATTCGTACCTCAGGGTTCAAATACCACCCCCCTCAAGCTTTTGTGAAGCCATAGCTTACAGTCTTTATGACGGGTTTCCCTGTGAGAAATTCCATTTCGTTCACTGAAGCATTTGCGCCATGGAGGTGGTCTTGGGTGGTCAGGCGGTCCGGGAAGCTGTAATAGTTGTTCGAAATGGTTATATCCGCACATCGACGCCGGAATATCTCAGACGCCAGCGCTATCACCATATCGCGATAAAATTGCGTTCACTTTATCCTGTGTTTAAGAGCGCAATCTTCTGCAAGCCCAGCGGGAACATGGCGCCACCTTAGTTGGATCGGCGCTGCGTTCCCCCTCGCCGGAGAAATCCCTAAGGCTGGTTCTTTCTCTGACGTCACTTGCAGGACCAGCGGATGTTTCCACTGAAAACCGCGCTAATGCGCTGGCCTAATATCAGGGCATTATCTCTGTTTATTTGTTTATCTACGCAATCACAAGAGCAACGTCAAAATCAGTACACCTATAGTGAAACACCAGTTCGATACGAAAGCAAGGAAGAAAGAAACGCGAAGAAGTATGTTTTTGCACATATCTTGAGACCGCCCTTGATTGTTACAGGCCACGTGGCTCGCTTCCTTATAAAAGGACTGCACAGGGCAGCTCCTGCATCACTTCCAGGATGGCGTCCACGAGGTACGGTGCAAAGGAATCCACGTGGCGTTCTCGAGGATGCACGATTGATTTCTGTGAGTATGGCTTTGTGTATCACTCTGTGAAAGTAGAACATTTCCTGCATACTGGTTGGTTTTTTTACCTTAAGCCGCCCAGTCTTCAGTTTTTTTGACGACATGCTCATATTAAGCCAGTACACTATTGAGTGCGTGTGTTCACTTCGACAACGTGATGTATTAATTTCGTAACATTTACTGCTGTACTTACGTTTGTTCCCAAAGTAGCGCGTGCTGTGGCTCGCCATCCAAAAAGCGGACAGGGTGTGACAAGTACTGCAGCTTTCCTTTGACTATATTATCTTCGGGTTACGGTGCTGCCTTCTTACGGAATGCTTCGTGCTCCTTGTAAATATTAGCGGAGCCTCTCCCTACACTTCCGAGAACTATATCACCCGCGGCAGGTTTGTATTACAGCCGTAGAACTGGTGCCCTACAGCACCGACTGCGATGACCGTACCAACGAAACAATACGTGTGCACTTTCGGCCATCGTTTCGGCCAATTAAGTCAGCCTTCCTGCCCCGCTTTTCCTTCCACTTCCATCGTGCTTTTTGCCACGCACTTTCCCCACAGCTTTCTCGTTACATCCCTCTTATTTGACTTCTTCTGCGCTCGCATTCTTCGCCGCAGTTATGTTAGCCCTACTGACTTCTGCCCCTATCGCTTGCCTATCGCGCTTCTTTCAGCCATGACCCTAAGACCTCAGCTTCCGCCTCTGCAATTCTGTTCAACCGTGCCCACGCTCTGTTGTCTGTCGGCCCCTGTGCTTCTGAGCCGATCTTTCCATTTATACACAATCGTACAGCGTCATATTTCCAAGTGCACACTCTCCGCCACTTGTGATATTCCCCTCCACTGCTTCAGTCTGTCCACGTGTGCACGTTCCGTCATGCTTCTGGTGCTTAGCAGTCTTGTACTCTCCTTCATTCCTTTTCTATCTTTGTTTTTTACCTTAAGCCGCCCAGTCTTCAGTTTTTTGACGACATGCTCATATTAAGCCAGTACACTATTGAGTGCGTGTGTTCACTTCGACAACATGATGTATTAATTTCGTAACATTTACTGCTGTACTCACGTTTGTTCCCAAAGCAGCGCGTGCTGTGGCTCGCCATCCAAAAAGCGGACAGGGTGTGACAAGTACTGCAGCTTTCCTTTGACTATATTATCTTCGGGTTACGGTGCTGCCTTCTTACGGAATGCTTCGTGCTCCTTGTAAATATTAGCGGAGCCTCTCCCTACACTTCCGAGAACTATATCACCCGCGGCAGGTTTGTATTACAGCCGTAGAACTGGTGCCCTACAGCACCGACTGCGATGACCGTACCAAAGAAACAATACGTGTGCACTTTCGGCCATCTTTTCGGCCAATTAAGTCAGCCTTCCTGCCCCGCTTTTCCTTCCACTTCCCTCGTGCTTTTTGCCACGCACTTTCCCCACAGCTTTCTCGTTACATCCCTCTTATTTGACTTCTTCCGCGCTCGCATTCTTCGCCGCAGTTATGTTAGCCCTACTGACTTCTGCCCCTATCGCTTGCCTATCGCGCTTCTTTCAGCCATGACCCTAAGACCTCAGCTTCCGCCTCTGCCATTCTGTTCAACCGTGCCCACGCTCTGTTGTCTGTCGGCCCCTGTGCTTCTGAGCCGATCTTTCCATTTATACACAATCGTACAGCGTCATATTTCCAAATGCACACTCTCCGCCACTTGTGATATTCCCCTCCACTGCTTCAGTCTGTCCACGTGTGCACGTTCCGTCATGCTTCTGGTGCTTAGCAGTCTTGTACTCTCCTTCATTCCTTTTCTATCTTTGTTCTTTACCGTAAGCTTGCGACCTTAAAAGTGCACTTTGCCCCCCTTTGTCTCTTCTGTGTTGTACAAGCGCTGCGCCAATTACGAAGCGCCTTGGTCGCGGCGCTGTTCGTAAAGTGAGACCGTAGCGCAAGTGTCACGCGCACCCGATATCTTTTTTTTTTTTTTTCCCTATGCAGCGCTCGCCTGCATGATACCACCGTTAAGCCGTGCTCCAGCTACGCGTTGGCATGCGAGCTCTCCTACTGTTCTGCGCCGGCAACCCTTTCTTGAAACAATCGGCAGTGCTGTTTTTGACGCTCCGAAACAACCACAAAAAAACAAAATGCTGCCTGTCGAGACTTCTTTTACTCTCCGGTCATCAGTCACTTGTGCCACTTATTATTTTTTTTTCCGTTTCGTTACTACCACAAAAGAACGTTTCAGTTGCTCACCTGCCATGTCATCGCCTCTTATTCCAGATCGCTCCACCAGACCGCACTGAATCCGCACCCGACGTCCAGCGTTTGGGCACTATTCAGTCTCCTGGAGTTTCATCGACACTCTGCCACGTCCTGCGCGGACGCCTCCCTTCGGTGACGGTGGGATTAAACCATACGCACACACTCTTCATGACGTCATCGCCGGCACTTCGTCAACGACAGCGGCGTCACCTGGCCTTCACTTTGTTACCGCCTTCGAAGTCTCACTCGGCGTTCCCTGTCCGCCATCGGACGCCCGGTCGCTTTCCATATTATTTTGAAGCCTTTACAAGGCATCTCAGCGTCACGTGCTCCCAGAAGCTACCGTTCCTGTCCTCCAGCACTCCTGAGGTAGCTGCATCAACTGCGTGACAGTGAACAAGGGAATGCGTATCACAGCTACGGAACCCGTTCCAGGGCGTATCTTCGGAACCGGTGGCCCTTGATATTATTTTGAAGCCTTTACAAGGCATCTCAGCGTCACGTGCTCCCAGAAGCTACCGTTCCTGTCCTCCAGCACTCCTGAGGTAGCTGCATCAACTGCGTCACAGTGAACAAGGGAATGCGTATCACAGCTACGGAACCCGTTCCAGGGCGTATCTTCGGAACCGGTGGCCCTTGATATTATTTTGCAGCCTTTACAAAGGCATCTACGCGTCACGTGCTCCCAAGAAGCTACCGTTCCTGTCCTCCAGCACTCCTGAAGGTAGCTGCATCAACTGCGTGACAGTGAACAGGGAAGCGTATCACAGCTTACGGAACCCGTTCCAGGGCGTATCTTCGGAACCGGTGGCCCGGTCACGTGCTCCCAGAAGCTACCGTTCCTGTCTCCAGCACTCCTGAGGTAGCTGCATCAACTGCGTCACAGTGAACAAGGGAATGCGTATCACAGCTACGGAACCCGTTCCAGGGGCTATCTTCGGAACCGGTGGCCCTTGATTCCATATATTTTGAAGCCTTTACAAGGCATCTCAGCGTCACGTGCTCCCAGAAGCTACCGTTCCTGTCCTCCAGCACTCCTGAGGTAGCTGCATCAACTGCGTCACAGTGAACAAGGGAATGCGTATCACAGCTACGGAACCCGTTCCAGGGCGTATCTTCGGAACCGGTGGCCCTTGATATTATTTTGAAGCCTTTACAAGGCATCTCAGCGTCACGTGCTCCCAGAAGCTACCGTTCCTGTCCTCCAGCACTCCTGAGGTAGCTGCATCAACTGCGTCACAGTGAACAAGGGAATGCGTATCACAGCTACGGAACCCGTTCCAGGGCGTATCTTCGGAACCGGTGGCCCTTGACTAGTGCGCCGGACTGATCGTGCCTCGCACTTTTCTTGTGACGTTTCTAGTCATGCCATCATGATGGCCCTATTAACCGTTCACGTCGCCGATGGTGATTAATTTAATGTCTCTCATCGTGTCATAGGTCCATCCATCCGTCATCATGTCGCGGTGTTTGTAATAAAAGCACCCCTTTATTATCCGAAAACGCTCTGCCCGCCTCTTTTTTTTTTTTTTCTTTCGCCAGCACAAGTGCCATGTTTGCTTTGCAATGGCTTCTGTCGCATTGTCTCCTTCCATCACCTTGTGCAGTAGAAGTCTGTCACATTGACTATGCAGTAGGTGGCGCTAGTAAAGTCCCAATCTATACGCGCGCAAACTCAATGTGGCAGCACAGGCAGGGGCGGTATCTTATAAGGGTTCCGAAAGTGGACTGATCCACTAGCCCGCACGTAATTGGGTAAAACCGCGCTTGCGTCAGCAAAAGAGCGATTGTGACCAATCAGGCGAGGCCGAAGTGAACTGGTCCACTTCGGGATCCGTTATAAGATATCGCCCAAGGACCAAGTGGGCGGAGCTGCTGTCAAGCATTCCGTTCGCCGGTAATTTTGATTTCGGTTTTGCAAGCGCGTCTAGCACGCGTTTTTAAGGTGTAAATTTCAGTGTTAACCTCAACCCTGAACTTACTTCTTCAGGAACATCTTGTGCTGTGGATGAGCGTAGGATTGCTAAGGAACTGGTTCAGTCAAACAGCACGGCTTTACTTCGAAACATTTCCAGTGGACGCAGAGGAACTACAATTATAGAACCCATACGTAAGGGGAAAGAAGCCATTTCCTCAATTCCGCTGCATACAGAGCCGCTACTGCAATTTATCTGGTCTCGATTATGCAGTAACCTGAGTACAAACACGGCCACACAAGGACATGTGCCATAGACAGATATGCATATATACCGTATATGCATATATACGTAAGACACGTGGCCGTATATGTCCAATGCGCATCAGTCTTACATGGCATTCCTCGCGTTGGTCTTTCATTGCCGCATATGTTTCTGTCACGGTTTGGGCAAATATGGGCAGGTGCCATATGTAGCCACATATATGCGCAATTCCTGATATCGCCATATATGGCATTTTTGTAAGGGAAGGTTCGCTTGAAAGAAAAAGGAATGAAACATGACAGCTTCAGTGGTCTGAAATTAATTTTTATTTCGGGAGCAAAATACGTTGCGTCTGCCCTTTTTGTCAAGAAAGGACACTGAATCACCACCAATTTCTCGATCGTCAAAGGGGCAGCTGTTTCTATAAGCTCTACAAGAACATGCAGTGCACGCAGGTATGCATACGCATGATTGTGAAATTCGTATTGGACATAATGAACTAGAATTTACAGTTCACTATTGATTTGATTTGTAGGGCTTAACGTCCCAGAACCACGATCTTATGGGAGACACCGTAGTAGAGGTCTCCGGAAATTTCGACCACGGGGGGGGGGGGGGGGGGTCTTTAACGTGCACTTACATCGCACAGTACACTGGCCTCAACAGTTCGCCTCCATCGAAATGCGGGTGCCGGGGCCGGGATTCGATCCCGCGACCTTCGGATCCGCAGCCGAGTGCCATAGCCACTAGACCACCATGCCGAGATCATTCCAGTTCTTAGAAATAGGGGGAAAGGACGTACTCTTGAAAATATTAGACCGATTGCTCTGGTTGCTAATCTAGTTAAATTAATAGAAAGAACTATCTATGCTCCCATGGCGAAATTTACATGCCCGTAGCATCAACTTACAGCCTAAAACAGCGCACGAAAGCAGGAGTTACGAGCCGGCACTGAGGGCGCTTTCAGACAGTGCCAAGATGGAGATGGCCGGCCTCACTAAAGCGCCTTCAAAAGGTAGAGGGCATTTAGGCCTTCCACTCCAGCAAATTCTATGTATCTTCATTGATGCCGCGCTTCTCCACGCCGAACACATCGTCGTCAATATGGTGTAACGGAGGAAGCGCGTCACTCCCGAGGAAGCGCGCCTTGAAAGCCGCTGCACCTCTGCTCGAGATCGTGTGAGACGGCTTCGGTCCTGTTCCGAGTATCTTGCCCAGTAAGCGGCACCGAAACTTCGGCGATACGCAAATCCCGAGTTACGACCCCGTGAAAACTTTGCGAAACCGTTCGTGGAGCCTGAGGAATCGGCAGAACGACCCGGGCCCGCTGGTCGCACCACAAACGACCACCAAGGGGATGACTGCCCAAATAAACTATAAGCAGCACTTTGCATTCTGTAGTGTACGAGTGCAAAAACGTAGTGAGAACGTCATCCCAACCGATATAAAGAGTTGGGACCGTCACCTCCGCTGTTTGCACCGTCCTGGAAGTTCACAGAGTGGAGCTGTCCCTTCACGTTTGTTAAGTCGTAGCTAACAATTTTCCGAACAGATTTTACGTTGAGAAATTCAATTTATTTCACTAAAGCACCTACGCCATTGCGGAGGTCTTGCGTGGTTGGGTGTTCCGGGATTATTTCCACAGGCCTACGCCGGATTTTCTGGTGCACGAGTGTCATCGTTATACGGCGCTAAAACTGGTTTCACTGTAGCCTCCGGTTAAGCGCAATCTTCTACAAGCCTACAAGTTGAATCGGCGCTGCGTTCCTCTTCAGCAGAGATACTGCTAAGACAATCGGCTGGTTCCTTCTGTGACGTCGTTTACAGGACCAACGGGTGCTTCCGCTGAAAACCGTGCTAACCCTCTGGTGTAATATATTAGACCGCGTTATAATTATTTATGTCTTTACTTACGCAAGCGCAAAAGCAACGTCGAAATCAGTACACCTAGTCAAACCCAAGTTACATGCGAGGAAATAAACTAACGGAGAAGCATGTTTCTGCGCATGCTCGAGACCGCCCTTGATTGTTACAGGCCACGTGACTCGCTTCCTTATAAAAGGACGGCACAGGGCAGTTCGTTCATCACTTCCAGGATGGCGTCCGCCAGGTCCGGTGCTAGGAGACACGGGAGGCGTTCTCGACGATGCAGGATCGATTTCTGTGAGTTTGGCGTTGTTTATGTGAGTCTGTGAAACAGAACGTTCTATGCTGTAGTGGTTCTCATTAACCCTAAGGCGCACAGCCTTCAAATGTTGACGTGCCCGTACTAGGCCACTCCAGTATCATGTGCGTGTGTTCCCTTCGATAACGTGCCGCATTAATTTTGTCGGAATGGGCTTCCTTCGTGTTCCTCGTGAATGTTAGTGGAGCCAATTTCAAATAACCGGCCGCTGAAGCCTTGTCTCAAAGCTGTAGCACAGGAGGAGGATCCGGGACTCGGTCCAGCTTCCAGGCCGCAACGTCCACATCCCGGTGATAGCATAATTCCAAAACACGCGCGCACTTTCGGCCATGCTTACGTCCTCTTAGATGAACCTTCCAGCTCCCGCTTTCCTTGCATTCATGGTTTTCGGCAGGCACCTTGCCTAATTTAGCCTCTTCGTTTCATCGACTTCGTGCCAAAAGTTTCCTGCTCCCGTTTTGCATCGCAGTGGATTGACGAGTGCCCTGCTGTGCCCTCGACTGTCGCCCTTTTCTCGGTCATTATGCGTCCGTCAGTGTCGCCGTTGCTTCTGGCCTTCCAGCTCGTGTCGCCACGCGCACCCCCTGCCCTCTCTGCCCGTGTGTGCATTTCTGTGAATTGCTGCATTAATCCGCAGTCATACACCTTATTTCCAAATGCGCTAGCCGCCGCTCACGATATTTAAATCCTTTCCCACCCCTCTACGCGCGTCCGCTACCACTCTTACAATGCCTCTGGCGGTTGCATGTCTTGTACTATCCTTCGAACCTTTCCTATGTTTGTCCGTTCAGTAGAGCTCGGGGCACTTACAAGTACGCATCTTACAATTTTCTCTTCAGCGTACACTTGCAATGTTCGCAGCTGTGTCGAAGTGCCTCATAATTGACGCAGTTGCATAGCACGACGGGGCGCTATTGGTCCCAACCGCGTTCATAGCGCGATGTGGTAAGCACTTTGGGTTATCAAAAGGGGTAGCCGGCATTCCACCGATAAGCTACGACCCAGATGCAATTCACAATGCGAGCTCTCGCGCTGTTTTCCACCGGCCACCCATTCCTTAGCAGATGGAGTGGGGGGGCCCACACTCTCGCTCTGAAACAATAACCTGTACTGATTTGTCACCTCCGGTCATGAATCGCTTGTGGGATTTGTCGTTGTTACTGCTGCTGCTACTTTGCCCCTTGCTTATGAAGGGCTCTTATCTGTCCCGTTGTCGTCTTTCCCCAGGTTCATCCACACTTGAGGTCGACGCCAAGCGTTGTCTTCTGCCCCAGCACAGCTAGCACGGTCTTGCCCTACGCCTTCATTCCGTGACCGTGGGACTACCATCTACCCCGCCCCTTTCGATGACGTCATCACACGTGTCTTGACAAGACGGCTTCCTCACTTAACCCTTGCTCATTGTGACACCTTGTAAGTCCTGGGCTGCACCTCTACCTACCATGGGACACCCAGCGGCTCTTCACATGATCATAGCGTCCGGGCAAGGCCCCGCAGCGTCGCCTGTTTCGGGAGGCTACCGTTGCTGTGCTCGGTTGCTCCTGGGGTCGCTGCATCAACTGCGTATCGTGTAGGGCATTTCTCGAGCAGGGCGTATTTTCGCAACCGTTAACCACTGACTAATGCGCCGTAAATACGTCTCGACCCCCTTTAGGTGCCATGCCTCAGAACATCCCTGTGTGATGATCTAGTCAACCGGTCACGTCGCCAATAGTGATTAATTTAATGTTCTTCACTGTGTCACATGTCTATTCATCCGTCATTATGTATTGACGATTCCAATAAAATCGTCCTTTTTATTTCCGAAGCCGGTCTGCCTGTCTTCGTTCTCCCAATAGCACACCTGCCACGTTTACTTCACCAGAGCTCCTGTAAATGTTTGCCCCGTTTCCTCCATTTTGGGGGCGGCGGTCACAAAGTTGTCTCCTTTGACAACCTTGTGTCGTCGAGGCCACTGACATTACCCACGCACTATGTGGTGCTACAGTATACTCACAATTCGCCCCTCCATCCCGTAAGCCACGTGTAGACTTACACCCGCTCCCCTTTCTGTCTCCCTTCACCCCTTCCCCAGTGCAGGGTAGCAAACTGGATACTTTCCGGTTAACCTCCCTGCCTTCCGCCCATCATCTCTCTCTCTCTCTCTACACCCGCTCCCACAGTCCTGCAGAGACGGGGATAGTGTCGGATTTGAAACATTAAAAAAATACATCCTAAAAAGCGCTTTAGCCTTCTCCTGTCGCAAACTGGGGGTGAGCAATGCTTGGTGTGTTCCAAGGAATTTCTTTTTAAACCTCCTTGGTGTGTTCATGCTTCGCTTTTCTTGCTGTCTTCGGTGTCTCTTGAGTAAATATATTCTTTTAGGGGCGATGCTCCTTAGGGAGGCTAGTCCGTCGTCGTCGTAGCCACCTCTAGGTCTCAGAATGATCACGAGATGGCGCTGCGGTGCTACTTAGCTAGTACGTGAATTGATCAATAGATGGCGCTCGCTGTGTGCTCTAGTGTGATAGGAGAGCGCTAGATGGCGACACACAGTGTTTGTCACGTCTTTGATGATGTACTGGGCAAGATTCACGGTTTTTACCGATGAACCTTCGGAGCTTCGCCCACTCATCATCATTCACTCCGTGGATATGCGTGGATTTTTTTTCTTCCCACGGTTTCTTTCCTTCTTTTTCTGGTATAAAATCAAAGGAGTTGTTCTGGCCTGTATGCTTCACGCGGCTCAGACATGTTGCCATATCGTCCTAGTTACCCGATTGTGCACGTGTGTTGAGTTCGTGCCTTCGCTCAGCGAGTGTATACTTATCGCGCATAAACCCTGCATTAAAACGTAAGCATGAACATACGATGGTGGAAGCGTTTAGCGTGCTGGTTTCACAACACGGCGACCTGCGTTTCAAATCCGCTACCAGACCGGCGATTCATTTTCCAGTATATCAAATTTTACTTGAAGCGAAGGAGAAACAGTAGTGCGCGCGCAGTGTCAACGATGATCATGCTCTTTTTTTTTTAACACCGGAAGCTACAGACGTCAGCGCACACAAGCTTCGCTTTAAAAAGAAAGCGATTTCAGCTTTAGTGGTCTGGACTTGTGCGTTTTCATTTCGATTACAATATCAGGAGGGGAACGCCACGGTGGTCTAGTGGTTATGGCACTCGGCTACAGATCCGAAGGCCGCGGGATCGAGTAACGGCCGCGGCGGCTGCATTTCGATGGAGGCGAAATGTTGAGGCCAGTGTGCTGTGCGATGTCAGTGCACGTTAAAGAACCCCAGGTGGTCGAAATTTCCGGAGACCTCCACTACGGCGTCTCATAATCAGAGCTGGTTTTGGGACGTTAAACCCCATAAATCAATCGGGAGGGGAACAGGGTACATAAGTTTGGGAGTAGTTAAGATTGTAGTATAGGCATGGAGCATAATATAGGCATGGAGCAGCCAGGAAGACTTTCCGTAGCAGGCCTGGAGAAGTCGGAAAGGCCGCTAGAAGACAGTACTGTTTCACAGCATTTGAGCAGCAGTATTTGTCCATTGGTGCGTTTAGCACAAGACTAAGCTAAATTTTGCAGGAACCTTGTGTACATTCACCTCTGTTGTCCTATTTGCTTTGTTATAAGTTTTTCTATCAATGACCGCATCCCTGACTGAAGAAATATGCTCCTATCCTGGAAGTTTTCTCGCTAAAGCTCTCCAGAACTGCAAAATGCCTTTGGAGCTTTGTTATTTTGGCACATTTAAAATACCGGTTGTCTACTATATATGAGGCAATCTACGGTGCGTTAGAAGCTACCAGGAACGCAGTTCTTGTACTCTTATCCGGAGGTTTTCAGTACGCGAAGTTAACTGCTTTCGGCACCAGCAAGCGCACCGCGTTATAATACTTCGATGGCCAAAGATTGTGCACATTGTCGAAGAGGGGTCAGATAACTGGCGTCAATTCGTGTTCTACAAACTTCAATGTTTAAGCGAACACACCGCGGTATTCGGCCTCCTTTTTCTTTCTTTTTTTTTTTTGAGCAGCTACAGTATCTGCGAAGCTGAACGTAGTTTTGTATTTGCCAATGACGAGGTTGCGAGAGTCGACGAATGTACTATCGCGAGCAATATGAAAGGGAACACAGGAACGCGTGGCAAAGAGCCTGAAGCCCAGCTATCGGTGATACGTGGCGGCAGCCGCCGAAAACATAGTGGGGAGGGGAATGGCTGTTCTAACAACTGCTGGCACTCCTGCCGTGCGTTTGTTTGCACAAAGTGCAGGACTTGGCATTGCACTAAGCGCTTGCGTGAAGAAAAAAGAAAGAATGAAAGAAAAGGAAACGAATCGCTGCATGTCACTGCGACAATTACAGCGTCTTATCGATTATCAGACGATACCGTGTCATCGGTGAAATGGCGTAAGTTGCTGGATTGTAGAAACGCCAGCGCGGTGGGAGTGCCAACAGTTAGTGGAAGAGCGCCCTCCTTTCGACTTGGCTTTTCACAGCGCCATCCGCGTATCGCTCCGACTCGATTTCGAGGCTGTTCGCCACGCGTTCCTGTGTTCCCTTTCATATTGCTCACGATAGTACATTGTACTACGTAATGAGGTCTTTTTAGAAAGCATAAGTAATGTTGGACCGTCCTTCAATGTCCAAATGAGCAAAGCTACAACCATGCTCCACAGGCGAAAATGCTTAATTACTTCACCACAAAAGCGAGCCGGATCAACAAGCGTAGGCTAACTGTTTAATACGCTGATAGCTTAATAGAAGCAGCTAAGAAAAGTCATCGTCCTCAAATCTCGGATGGTCTTTCACCTCCAATAAACTAAAATCTTTTATGCGAATATCTTTTGCCATTAGACACCAAAACGTTTTGCTTGACCTTGGCCGTGCTTCATTAGTCGTGGTGCAGTGGCCGGCACCGGCAAACAACGCCGTCAGTACGCCGCACAAAGGAGTCCTAAACGAAGGTGGGTAGCTTGAAGAGGGCGTGATGCAAAGATTTTGAGGAAAAGAAAAATGTCTGACTCAAGAAGCCCTGCGTACCTGGCGAGGAACACGGAGGCGGGAAGGACCATTAATGAACGAGGAGGAAAGGCAAGCGCCAGAAAAGGTTACCTTGCCGAGGCTAGGGGAACAAAGCGATGCCCCCCCCCCCCGCTCCCCGTTCTTTGTTTCTTTATTCATTCCGGTTACACTGAGGTTATTACAAACGCACTCGCATCCCAGTCGTTTCGTGGAGGTCTCTCCTCGGCATCCCGACTGCGGCGGATGCAGCGATTTTTACCACACGCTCTGGGTGTACCCCCCCCACCTTTACAGCGCCACACGACTCAAGCAATCTCGCGAGACATCTTTCAATCGTTGATAAGGAGTCACGACTGGTTCCATCAACTCCGGGCAGTTCAGAAGGCCCACGATGTGGCTGTGAGTCTTGGCCTTCCCGTCCCGACGTGGGAGCGGCCCGCCCTCCGCCGCGAGTAAAGGTTCGGGATGACTTTTTCGGGACACCGGTAAGGTTTACTACCTAACTACCATCATCCCTCCACGGCGCTTAGCGCCTGCGGAGCCAGCGAAACCGAGGACCACTATCGTTACCGAGCATAGAGCATGATGACGATTGCACCTAACAGCTAAATGCGGGCGATGCGTTGCAGGATGGCGCAGGCTAAACAAGTTTGGTGCACAACAGGGCAAATGGCGCAGCGGTTCCATCCCTGCAAAATGCGTTTTTTTTAAGGGGCGAAGCTCCTTAGGGCGTGGGTCTGTCCTTCCTCCGATGTAGCCACCTGTAGTTTTATGAAGTGCTCACTAGATGGCGTGATGGCGCCGCGGTGCTCGCTTCATTCAGATGTATGGGAACGCGTAGCATGGGAGTCTGTCTGTGTCTGTCTGTCTGTCCGTCCGTCCGTCCGAGCGCTGCTGTGCTGCTTAGCTAGTACGTGAATTGATCAATAGATGGCGCGGAGGCGCTCGCTGCGTGCTCTAGTGTGATAGGAGAGTGCTAGATGGTGACACACAGTGTTTGTCACGTCTTTGATGATGTACTGGGCAAGATTCACGGAAGATTCACGGTTTTTACCAATGAACCTCCGGAGATTCGCCCACTCATCATCATTCACTCCGTGGATATGCGTGGATTTTTTTAGTTTTTTTGTCAAGAAGCAGCACTACCTCACCGCCAGTTTCCCGAGCTAATCCAAATCGTCACAGCGGCTTCCAGTGATAACCGCGCTAACGTGCTGGTAATATCAGATCGCACTATCTTCATTTGTTTATCTATGCAATCGCAAAAGCAACGTCAAAATCAGGTCACCTAGTGAAATCCCATTTGCGTGCGAAAACAAAAAAAAACAAAGAAAGAAACACGAAGAGAAATGTTTCTGCGCATCCCTTGATTGTTTCAGGCCACGTGATTCGCTTCCTTATAAAAGGACGACACAGGGCAACTCCTTTCATCACTTCCAGGATGGCGTCCGCGAGGTACGGTGCTAAGGGGCACAGTAGGCATTCTCAGCGATGCAGGACTGAATTCTGTGAGTTTGGCTTTGTGTATTACTCCGTGAAATAGAACGATCGGTGCTGTAGTGGTTCTTGTTTACCTAAGTCGCCCAGTCTTCAGTGTTTCGGTGACGTGCTCATGCTAGGCCACTCCAGTATTGCATGGGTGTTCACTTCGATAGCGTGCCGCAATAATGTTGTAGGAATGGACCGTAAAATTTATTGCTACTTCCGTTCGCTCTCAAACCGCCGCGCCGGATATATCTCGCACTTTCAAGTGAGTGCACAGATTAACTAGTATATTGCAGCTTTCCTTTGACTACTCCTCGAACTGGGTTGTTAGGGTTACGGTACTGTCGTCTTACAGAATGCTTCGTGTTCCTTGTGAATTTTAGCGGAGCCAACTTCCACAAACACCAGCCTCGGTAACTTTGTCGCAGAGCTGTAGCACAAAAGGAGGATACACGGTTTAGATTCCGGGCCACAACGTCCACATTCCGGTGACACCATCCCACACTCGCGTGCACTTTCGGCGCCGGTTACGTCCTCTTGTATATATGAACCTTGTCGCTGCGGCTTTCCTCGACACCCTAGTTTCCTTCCCCACACCTTGCCGTATTTAGCCATCTCATTACATCGCTTCCCTTCCAAATGGTTTCACCACAGTGATTGCACAATTACTTTGCGCTCCCCCATTGCTTGTCCGTTACCCTTCTCTCGGTCATAGCCCGCCCGTCAACATGTGACCGTCGCTTCCAGACCTCCAGCCCTTGTGCTTTCATGCCGTGTGAATCTTGGCCAGTTATTGTACTCATCGACAGTCATGCCACATCTCATTTCCACGTGCACTGTTCGTGACTTCTCATTTATTACTCCGCTCCTCCCCCTATGCACGTTTTGTACCGTACCACTCTTTTCATGCCTTGGTTGGTTTCAGGTCCTTCGTTCCCTATGTTTGTCCGTTTACTCGTTCTCGCGCCGCTGCAAGCGCACGTTTTGCACTTCTGACTTTTCAATGGCCCCCACTTACGATGTCAGCAGCTTTGCAGACGTGTCTCAAGATCGGAGCAGTAACATCGGACGACGCGGCGCTATTTATAAATTCCACCTCTCCCAGTGTTCACCGTCCGCCACCCTTTCTTTAGACACTGCAGTGACGTTCACACTTCTATAGCTCTCAAACAATAGCGCCGCCTGTAGCGATTTTTCAGCTCCGGTCGTCATCCGCTTGTGCGATTCTTTTATCATTTTGTTCTGGCTGTGCCCCTCGATTGCGAAGAGTGTTCATCACTTGCAGACCTGCCACGTTATCCTGTCTTCTCCCAGGTTCTTCCACCAGACCGCGCCTGTCCTGCGCTCCTGCTCAACGCCCAGCGTTCTCTTCTACCCTTTGTTACTGCACAGTCCCTCCCCAGACTCGGCACGGCCTCTCCGGACCCTTTCCTTCAGTCACCGTGGTTCTACCCCATCCCCGGCCCCTCTTGATGACTTCATCACTGGTACTTTGATAACACTGCCTTCTTAACCCTTGCTTATTGTGACACCTCGAAAGCCCTGAGCTGCGTCCTCTGCCTGCCATCGGACGCCCAGCAGCTTTTCACATCGTCATGGCGCCCACGCAAGGTGTCGCTGCGTCACCTGTTCCCGGAGGCTACCGCTGCTGTGCTCGGGTGCTCCTGGGATCACTGCGTCGACTGCTTTATAGTGCCCTAGAGACAACTTGCAGGGCGCATTTTCGCAACCAGTGGCTTTCACCTCGTGCGGTGTAAACCCCCTGCCACATCCATTAAGAGTGACGCCCCTTCTCGTTACATTCTGACGTCCGCGTCGACTGTTTGTCACCGACAGTGATTAATTTAATGCTCTTCATCTTCCCATGTCTTCGCATATCCTTCGTCATGTATTGGCGGTTGTATTAAACTCGCCGTTTTATTTTCCGAAGACTGTGGGCCTGTGTTTTTTTTTTCTCCCACCAGTACACCTGTACTGACTACTCTCGTACAGCGGTCTCTTCTGTCACCCTTGTGCGGTTGAGGTCAGTCACATTAACTGACGCAGTAGGTGGTGCTACCACAGCCTCACGATATACGTGCCGACTAATACCTTCCCACAGTGTTGCAGAGTGCATTGCGCTGCTGCATATAGGGTGATCGTTTCCGATTAAACAGATACTTCAGGTGCTGTCAGCAAGCCAAGATGCGTGAAAGCTCTTGTAGCAGCGGAGTTGTGTAAGCTCGCCAAACCGCTGGGAGGCGTTCGCAGAAACATGCGCAGATTCCGGTGGCAGTGCACTGTGTGACATTGCAGAAAACTTCAGGCGCCGCTCGAGGTTGTGGGTTCGATCTCCCCAACCGCGGCTGCTTTTGCTCACAGAGCAAGAGACAGAACAAAAGAGAGAGAAAGAAACACTTGCCACAGCTGGCAGCTCACCTCTCCTAGCTCAGATCCTGCTTTACATGACCACGTAAGTTAGTCACGTGACTGACATCGCGTAACAGCTTGTCACGTGATGAGTTTTTGCCGAAACCACGTAAAATCACGTAACAACTGTTCGCGTAACATGGCCCCTATAGTCCCTGGGCACAAGGGTGCAAGTACTGCTGGACACAAGGCAGGGCGATATGTTGGTCGAGCCGTCACCAAACATTGTGAAGAAACACTCTGTCGTTGATAGGGGGTCGAAGCTATCGATGAGATTGCCAAAGCGATGTCGATGTGCACTTGCACAGAGGACGTGTCTCTGATCATCGTCCAAAGACTCTCAAGCATCCTGTCACTATTTCAAGGCAGGGAGAATCGGCACGATCACACTCGACATACTCAGGAATCAAGACATTCCTGAAGCGGACATTGCCTGAACCCCAATTCTCTTCTTCTCGCAAGAGTGGTGCTTCTGGTGATGTGAAAAGTTAATTTACTTTAGTATGTCGTTTTAAAGAAGCCCAGATGGTGAAAGTTAGGTACAGGCCCCCTACTACGGGGCGTGCCTCATAGTAGAGTTGTCTTTTGTTGTCATTGTTTGTTCGTTTCTTTGTTTTGTACTATTTTTCCATTTTGGTGGGCACTTAAAAGGCACCTGCCCGATACAAAGAGCGTAACCACAACTTATAATCATCATCGTCGTGGTTGTGGCACGTAAAACCACAACAATAAAATTATTATTAAAAGCCCGAACACACTTTGAAACGTTTGAGAACACACTCTGTACGGGTCTAACTGTAAATGATATGCAGTCTGTCGCACTCGGCGAACCTAACGTAGACATCACACAAGCGAACACAGACATACTCGCTGTAACAATCCACGGCAACCAACCACGCGGTACATATCGTAAACAAGGCATCGCATTAGCAATGCGATGCGGTTGTCATGCATTACTTGTCGTGGTAGTGCTGCCTAATGTCAATTTGCTTGCAGTGTTGGCTATTCGCTCTGGTAACAATGTAATAAGCAATAAATAATAATAATAAGCAATAAAAGTTTGCGGGCATAAAGTGGAACCAACTCGCTCAGGATAGGGTGGATTGGAAATCGCTGGGAGAGGCCTTCGTTCTGCAGTTGACCTAAATAGGATGATGATGATGATGCTACGACTCCATATTTTTTGTGCAACATTCCAAGAGACAGCAGGAATACGCCAACGAACGCTACGTAACCTATCAACGTCGGCGCACCATCGCGTACATTCCTCTTCGATCAAACATCTTTGCAATCAACACGAGGGGCAACGTTAGGTCGTAGCACGAGCTACCGTTTAGGCACCACAGAATTTGTGTTGTGCGTGGCCTCGATGCGTTGTGGATTTCTGAAAGTTTGAAGCCCCAATGTGCGTACCCTTCCTGTTACAACCTGTCGTAAAATGGATCGCATAAGTTTAACGAAGTAGAATAAGGCTATTAGGAAGTGTGCTGTCCCAACGAAATTTCCTAGGTACTTTCCCAGAAGTTCTCCTTCACATTAGTTGCGCCAGTTTATTCGCAATAAAACAACGAATCCAGTGAAAAACTGAAAGCATCGTGATAAAGAAGACAAGGAAGACAACACGCGCTTCGTGGCAGCACGCGCGCGTGCCACGCTAGCGGCCCGAGCTTCACCGTCAGGTCATCGCGAGGTTCCCCGAGGCGAACGCCCCAGCGCCACGAAGGCAATGGCCTGCGCTAGCGAGCTCGCCGCAAGCGAGGAGGAAGTCCAGTTCGCGCCCAAGCTCAGCTTCTGGGACCCGACTTCTGGCGATGTAGGGTTCGGACCACCGTCGCTGCAGTGCCTGCACAAGGTCAGACGCGACGTCTTGGACATATACGCCACACCTGTCCCCGGCGTTGTCATGTCGCCGGACGAGAAAGACGTCACTCGAATCCACACGCTCTCGCTGGGACCGCCATGCACTCCTTACGAAGGCGGATTTTTCCGTTTCATCCTCCAGTGTCCACCGGACTACCCGGCCCGGCCACCTCGCGTCAGGCTGATGACCACCGGCGGGGGACGAGTCCGGTTCGGCCCTAACCTAAACGAGGACGGCATGATCTGCCTGAGCCTGCTGGGGACGTGGCCGGGACCTGGCTGGAACTCTTCCATCCACGGCATAAGGACGGTGCTGATCGCCATCCAGTCGCTGATGAACCAGGAGCCATACCGCAACGAGCCTGCTCTGGTGAGGAACAGACCGGACGAAGCCGGCGCCTACAACGAGTTCTTGCTCCACGAGACCCTGAGGGTCGCGGTGTGCGACGAGGTCGAGGCCTCACTGGACCCCGAGTCTCCGTACCCGCCCGAGCTGAGGAAGGTTGTGCTCAAGACATTCCCGGAGCTGTACGACTCGCACGTGGAAACGGTCCGGCTCCACATGGCACTCACGGGGTCCGAAGGGAGAGACCCGTTCGGAGGCCGCAAGGTGACGTACGAGTACAACAAGCTGCTGGCTCGGCTGCAGTGTCTGTACGAGCGCGTGTTGAAGCTCAGCGAAACTGGATTCTCTGACCTGAAGGTGAAGTGAGAGGTCTGCGGTGGGCACGTCATCGGCACCCCTTGTGCTGGAATAAAGTTGTTTTTGTTTCTTGTTGTCTCCATTCGTTCCCTTGTTCCTCTTTTTTCTGGCCCCTGGCAATGGAATATCTTCCGAAGAGACGGGGGGACTTTCTGGGGGCCTTGACTATTTCACGAAAGCATCTATATTTTACAGCGAAAGCTTTACTGACCTAGTCGAGCGAGTTTCGCCGCGTAACTCCGTTTGGCCTTGAAGCGACGAACAGATACACCGTGACTAGGGGTGCTCCGCCGCTGTGCGTATGCGCGCGCGGGTGTGCGTTTAGCCTTGAAGCGACGAACAGATACTCCGTGACTAAGTACGCTCCGTCGCTGTGCGTATGCGCGTGCGCGTTTGTGTGCCAGTGCTTAACTGCGTGCGCAGTTAAGCACTGGCACACAAGTTCCTTTAGACATCAGGGTATCTCTCTTGTTGATTGATTACGTACTCCCATCTCCCATAAGGGACGTTCCAGCGTTCGTCTGGGAGCCAGCGGACGGAGCCGTCTCGGTTTCAGCGATAATCTAGACATGTTAGCACATCGTTAGCGCTGCTTGTGAGATGTGGCATAGTGTTACGGAGAGTTGTGAAGGAATGGCTTTATTTACAGCAGATGGATGATGGCGATCTCGCTGCTCGGACTCCCAGCACTTCGTCCTCCTCTTCTCTCCTTCCTCTAACCTGCTTCTTCTACCATCGTTACATTCCCCCACCAGCAGACGAAGCCCGTGGGGCGAGTCAGGAGCAATCAGGGGGGTGGAAACGTTTCAGGCGAGCAACGTGAGTCACCTGCGTCCTGCTTGATCGTCGGCCATTTCCTAGAAGACGAGCGATTACACAACAAAGTTCGCTTAAACGTTCCAGAACAACGTATGGTCCGGAATAGGGAGGAAGGAACTTTTGACACATTCCGCGCTTGCGTTGAGGTGTCCAAAGAAGCACCAAGTCGCCTTTGGCAAACGATACTTGTCCGTGACGCTCGTCATATCTGCCTTTCGACCGGTGTTGCGAGGCTAAAGTGCGAAGACGTGCTATTCGACGCGCTTCTTCAGCGAGGCACACATTCTTTAACACAGAATCGTCTTCGTGCAGAATAAATGGCAAGAAAGTGTCCAGAGGGCCTCGCGGCAATCTTGCATAGAGGAGGTAAAATGGGCTATAGTTCGTGGTATCGTGTTTCGCCGTATTATATGCGTAAGTTATGAAAGGCAACACGTCATCCCAGTCCTTATGATTGGAAGAGACGTACATGGCAAGCATGTTTGTCAGTGTCCTGTTTGTCCTTTCAACGAGGCCGTTGGTCTGCGGGTGATACGGCGTGGAGTGACGGAATTCAGAAGTGCAAAGACGAAGCAGCTCCTCAACGGCGTCCGCAGTGAACTGGCGACCACGGTCACTGATGATAACGCGCGGCGGGCCATGGCGAAGGACTACGGAACGCAAGAGGAAAACCGCCACGCAGGCAGCTGTAGAAGTCGGTATGGCTGCCGTCTCAGCGTACCGTGTGAGATGGTCCACGCAAACGATGATCCAACGGTTCCGGTTGTTCGATAATGGGAATGGTCCCATAAGGTCTATGCCGACTTGCTCGAATGGCGTAGTGGGCGGTGTCAATGGCCGGAGGGGACCCGGTGCAGCAGTGGTCGGTCGCTTGTGACGTTGGCATGTTTCACAACTAGCCACATAGTGCTTGGTTGTCTGGTGCATGTTGGGCCAGTAAAAGCGCTCTTGTGTGCGGTGTAACGTTCGCACGAAACCGAAATGACCAGATGTCGCAGAGTCATGCATGGCGCGTAAGACGTCGGAGCGAAGCCCCGCCACGGTGGTCTAGTGGCTATGGTACTCAGCTGCTGATCCGAGGGTCGCGGGATCGAATCCCGGCCGCGGCGGCTGCATTTCGATGGAGGCGAAATGTTGAGGCCCGTGTGCTGTGCGATGTCAGTGCACGTTAAAGAACCCCAGGTGGTCGAAACTTCCGGAGCCCTCCACTACGGCGTCTGTCATAATCAGAGCTGGTTTTGGGACGTTAAACCCCACAAATCAATCAATCAAATCAACGTCGGAGCGAAGACTCTCGGGGACAACTAGAAGAAAACGCGCTCCAGTCCCGGAGTAATTTCTCTTGTAGAGCAACTCGTCACGGATGGTAAAGCGACCACTGCCTTGAGAAGTACGAGCGGTGGCAAACAGCGGATCCAGGTTGAGATCGTTTCGTTGCTCTCTCTTAAAGTCTGTTGCGTCGGGGAACGTACGAGTAACGGCAGCGAGACAGTTATCAAAATTCTCAGCGTCGCAATCAGTAGTCGCAAGAGGAATGCGAGAAAGGCAGTCCGCGTCTGCATGACGACGGCCGCTCTCGTATGACACCACAAAATCATATTCCTGGAGGCGCAGCGCCCAGCGCGCGAGTCGACCTGACGGATCACGCAAACCAACCAGCCAACACAAGGAATGATGATCGGTGATTATCTTAAATGGTCGACCGTAAAGATAACAGCGAAATTTCTGCACGGCGAAAACAGCAGCCAAGCATTCCTGCTCCGTGACGGTATAATTTCGCTCAGATTTGCTCAGAGAACGGCTGGCATATGCGACAACGATAGGTTTGGCTTGATTTGTTTGATTGATTACTGGGTTTAACGTCCCAAAAAAACTACGATTTGATTATGAGAGACGCCGTAGTGGATGGCTCCGGAAATTTCGACCACCTTGGGTTCCTTAACGTGCACTGACATCACACGGCACACGGGCCTCAACATTTCGCCTCCATCGAAATGCAGCCGCCGCGGCAGGGATTCGATCCCGCGACCGTGGGGTACCATAGACCACCGTGGCGGCGCTGGCCTAGGTGTAGCCTCACAACGACGACGTTCGTATTCTGCACAGTTAGCCCCTCTGTGGCGTTTATTTGCCAATGTGACTGTTTAGATGCCTTTTTTATTAAGCTGCCTCCTCTGTTCTGCGACTTGCGTGCGCGTATGCAGGCGAAGACCACACGAATAATTGGCTACGCACTTGAGCCATCTCCACATGTATGTTGTGACAGTCCTCACTGGTAACTACAGAGCACTGAAACGTCGCTTCATAACGGCTGACGCTGCCGCTTATATCCATTAGGAGGTCCCATACATTTGCAAAAACACTCCTTTCTTATCTTGTTTATTCATGGTTCCCAGGAATTACTCTTGCCGGTCCTCTCCTTTGCAAGCAACGAAAGATACGCTCGCTAAAGTGTAGCTTGACTTCACCTGACTAGAGCTAATAACTTAAGAACCTATGTTGTTATGTGAGGTTTAACGTCCCAAAACCACCATTGATTATGAGAGACGCCGTCGTGGAGGGCTGCGGAAATTTCGACCACCTGGGGTTCTTTAACGTTCACTGACATCGCACAGCACACGGGCCTCAACATTTCGCCTCCATCGAAATGCAGCCACCGCAGCCGGGATTCGATCCCGCGACCCTCGGATCAGCAGCCGAGTACCATACCCACTAGACCACCGTGGCGGGGCACTGAAGAACATAAGAAATAATTTTCCGGCGTTTACGAGCCAAAAACCATCATATGATTATGGGCACGCGGTAGTGAGGGGTCACGAATCAACTTAAACTGCATCGGCTTCTTTAACGAGAAACTAAAATAGCATGAACGTTCTTCTTTTCCTTGCTGTGCTGGTATTCTTGCGGGTCACGAGCAATCACTGTTGTGTGCCTTAATGTGATGTTCTACATCACGTGTTTTATCATTGCATATATCATAATCATCCCTCAGAACCTGTAGCAGCGTGTCAGGCCCGTAGCCAGGCAAACATTTCCAAAACATCAATAAAGGTTTTCTCTCTGTCTCTCTCTCTCCTGCTGCCCTCAATGCTTGTTAAAGGAGACAGTAGAGCGTCGAGGTAAAGTTTTGAATTTGTTTTTAACGCTTATTTTAACAGAACAGTAAAAGGGAGAAATCATGATTTATTGCATTTCAATCCTTAAAGGGAATGCGGATAAGGAAGCTCTTGTGTTTCTTTTATTTCTTGGATGTACACTAGAAAGGACGGATTGCATTGTTTTCACGTGTTGTCCAGGCTGGCCTACGGTTGTCATTCATCTTCTTCAGCCACTCAAGGGGCCTATAATTTTTCAGAAAGAGGAAAGAAAAATTAGCAGACTTTAGACAACTTATCCAGCTCAGAACTTAGTGCAAAAGCACGTTCTCACGGGGTACTACACTATTATCCTGCTAGTGATGAGCCGCGGCGCTGGTACAGTGGCTATTGAGCTCGACTGCTGACCCTTAAGACGCCGGTTCGATTCCAGCTGCGGTGGTCGCATTTAGACGGAACCGAAATATTAAAGTCCCGTGTGCTTGGATGTGTAGGTGTATAGATGTACTTGGATGTATAGATTTTGGAAACCGTCCACTACGGTGCGCCTCACAGTCATATCATGGTTTCTGAACGTAAAACCCCACCTACTATTTATCATTGCCCTATATACAGTTTTAAAAATATTTAGCGCAGCTTGCACGAGCGGCGCAACGCTAGCGAAGCAGCTAAGCTCATGGGCACTTGGCTGGTCCGGGTCTTCATCATCATCTTCTTCATAATCAACTTAATCATCATCATCATCATCATCATCATCATCTCCTTCTTCTTCTTCATGACGTCACGGTTGCGAGGTGCGACAACGCCATGCGTTGCAGCAGCTGTGGCGTCGCTGGTTGCCATGGGTACGGCGCGGGTGGCTTTTCGTGATACGGACGCACAAATTACGGCTGGCTTAAACAGGTTCACTGTGGAAACACGCGCAGTGATGTTGTCACGAAGAGCAGCTTTACTGGACGCGAAGCTCTCGTGCCGGTATGTTTATTTATCAACTGTGGAGGATCAGACAGTACTCGAGTGGACGAATGCGCACGAATAAATTAGTTAAGTCGCGTTCATAACTTCTGAAAATTAGGTGCAAATTTACCATGACACGTATATAGGAGAACATGGATGGAAGATTTTAAATATAAATGTGCTAGAAGTACTATATATCCCTTGATAGGGAAGTGGGTATGAGGGTTACTGGAGAGTACTTTGGTAACCTAATTGGTTAAGACCGGCGCAATTTCGGTCTTCAAACGTCTGTTATTTTGCAAGCTGCGCGCAGGAAAATATGTAGTTCGTTCAAGCTAGGTTTACTTGGAACTCATGAGTATAGGCGCGAACACATATATGCACATGCAAACTCCAGCCTGCAAAAGCAGTCTGAAGTTCGCATTCATCCTTCATTCGCGGTCTGAGCTTTCCACGTGCATTTGTTCGCGCCTGCTCGTTGGTGTCAATTGCTGGACCTACTCACTCGGCAACAAGTTCTGCTAGGTTCACTTATTTTGCTTATATCCGGTAGCAAAGGAGGCGACTAGTGTGCGTGTAGAGGGGGGGGGGGGGGGAGAGGGAAGGGAGGGGAGGTTGAGAAGCGGCTATTCTGTGTCCCCCTGTGCTGAACCTTGTAAAGGCCTGTATACCGCTTTGCCGGGGTACTTGGGTGCCGCGATCTCGGACTGATAAATGGCCGTTTTGTCTTTGCAAGTGCTAAATTCAGGGTAGTGCAGCAAGATCGTACGCTTGAATGTGGACGTACGGACGCATCTGTCATTTCAAGGCGTTGTTAACATGATGTCGTGGCCTTTATAACTCAGGAATCGCTGCGGTAAATGCCCAATACGGCGGAGCCAAGAATCCAAAATAATATCGCCAACAATGTATCGCAGTCAAATTCCACGTGTGCACAGAGGCCTTGCTCGTGAAGAGTACAACGTCACTACTCACAGAACACGCCCAGTGAGGCGCTGAGGGCTGTGCTGAATCCCCTGAAGGCTAGCTGAAGAGCTGCGTTGCCCTGGATGGCTGAGTTGATAGCCTTGATCAGTTGGCAGGCAATGTTTCTGGTCACCGACATGAACTGGGACGCTGGCAGCTGAGACAGGATGCACTGAGGTTGCAAAAAAAAAAAAAAAAGTAGAGTGAGTTCTTATGAAGTCGAGGTTTTGAAGGAAGCCCGCCTGGTCGGGAAGTAATATGATAGAACTAAAAGGACGACACCGACTGTGAAAAAAGAATACAGTATATTGTGAACAAGGCTCCCGTCAGGGGAGCCCAAACGTCTTTTATTGTATTCTTTTTCATGGTCGGTATCGTCCACTTAGTTCTATCAAAGCGAGTTGTAATTCACACCGTGAAATACTTCGAACAGCAAAGCTGTGGCCATCTCTAAGAGCAGACTAGAACACACTCAAGCGATCCAGAAGCCGGCGCCCGAACCAGAGAAACACTACTTGCCTTAGCAGTACCAACACCAAGTAAACATCAATGCGACACCTCTCAAACATGGGTACGTAACGTAGTGGTTGAAAAACATGGTTTCGGATGGTAGGGGGTGGCATATAGAATAGCATTTTTTGTCCTTGGATCATTCTCACAGTCGCCGGTTCACTCTCAAGGCTTATGACAATCTTATTTCTGCTTGTGTTGTTCTCGATGCTGCAGTTCTCGATGGCGACTACAATATGAGATCTCATCTCGCTTGAGACCGAAATAACACTCGCCGACAAGCAACAGGATCGGTGACTGGTGTCTTTAGGTAGGAGGCGAGGGGCATCGATGTTTAACATTATAAAGTCCCGATTAATGAATATATAGATAAGCTGTACTTACAACGATGGCCTGCACCGTCGACTGGACCATGTTAGACTGCGAAAAGAGAAATCATAGCGAGGAATATGTCGTGACGCACCTTCGAGCAAAGCGCTGGGATTCGAAAATTATGTGGTGCGTCACTTCTCATGCGTCCTTAAACTCAGCCACGTTTGCTGAAGCCCCGTACTACGAGGGCAGACATTATGGCGCTGTGAAGAACAACCAAAAACACCCAAAGAGCGGAGTACTCATCTAGGAAGAGCGGTGCTTCTAACTATTATATAAAGCCTTTTTTTTTTTTTGCATTGCTCCTAGATGGTGACAGCTTTTGTAGGGGTCGAACGCCACAGAGATCCTGACAATGTTAGCCGACTGCGCTTTACATCTGGACTAACGCAACTACTTTTCACAATCATTCTGACAATGTTAGCTGACTGTGCTTTACATATGGACTAACGCAACTACTTTTCACAGTCATCCTGACAATGTTAGCCGACTGTGCTTTACATTTGGACTAACGCAACTACTTTTCACAATCTTTGAAGGTACATTATTTCATCTGTTTATGTGTGTATTTGTAAGGAACGCGAACTCACCGTCGTCGGGGACCCATCGGTACACATCATGGCCGTATCGCCAACGCACTGCAGACGCACACACACAAAAAAAAATTAATGCACGAGGCACAATTTTGGCGCAGACGGCGGCTGCAATCCAAACCTCACCGATACCCAGCAAGTGAACGTCAGTTAGCTTCAGCTTAAGTTCACTAATACTAACTCAGAGCCCAAATGTGTTCGCGACATTGTTTTGTCCTTCCTCCATGCACGAGTAAACCTTTCTCTATAAGAGTTCAAAAAAGGAAATTGTTTCGTTTAGGTGAAATTACACTAACAGTGGACAATGGTCGGAGACGAAATATGCCTCCAAGTAGGACCTACATTATTATTATTATTATTATTATTATTATTATTATTATTATTATTATTATTATTATTATTAGATGAGTAAATGGAGGGGAGGTGCAAAATGATATATCACCAAGGTATTTAGACTTAGTTGCACGTTAAAGAACTCCAGGTAGTCAGCAGTATGACGTGCTTCACCATTATACAGTGCTTCTGGCGCGTAAAAAAATTCAAAGTTCAGTTTGCATTAACTGAGGCCAATTTTACAAAATGGCGAAGCCAAGTCACTTGAATACTCACTCTCCTCCGAACGAATCGGGGTATGGTAGAAGACCGCGCTGATCACCTCAGATCTACAACTTCAGGCCACCCAAAAAAGATCGGGAAATGGCCAGGAGAGAAGACTTCCCACCCTGCTCCCCCCTTCCCCTTGCGCAGCCTATGCCAAAGACACCAACTGCAGTCGATGCCCTGAATAAGACAACCCCACTTGTCGGAACGCTTTTCATAGTTTCCAACGACCTCTTCATCAATTACAGTGTGGAACTCGAACGCGTTTATTTTGCAGTTTTTTGCCTTAATTTAGGACGGCCAACAGTTTTAAACCGTAAAAAGGTTCTTCGAGCCTGCGGACTTGCCGAGAACTCATTAGCTTAAACTTCGCTGTTTTGTGGAGTTTAACGTCCCAAAACCAGCTCTGATTATGAGAGACGCCGTAAACGTCTAAAAGTGCACAGTACGTACCGAGCTAAGGTTGCCCATTGCGGGCAGTCCGATGTTGATCTGGTTGTCGCAGGAGTCGTTCCTGATGAGGAAGCCGAGGCAGCCGGTCGAGTTGCACAGGTTCATGTTGCCCAGCATTGGAATGTTGATACCGGCTGAAGGAATTAAGAGAGACCAAAAGCGTTCGTCAATCTATAGGATATCTCAGGTTCGAGAACCTGTAGTCTACGTCCATCGCAAGTCATGTTTTCTTGCCAACAAATGGGCGCCAGAACATGAAATCTTATTCGTTTCCACCCTAATGTTGGTCCTTGGTTCTTGGTTTGCAATGTGTACGCCATCAAGCCAGTCGCGGCCCAGTTCCTTCTGTATACACATCCCCGTTGTTTAATTATGGTAGCCATGACGCCACCGTCACCGAGTCACCACCATTCAATTGTTACACTCTCATGATAATTGTTGTGTTTTCAGAACCGAGACATGTTTTTTGGGTCATTTATTCGGGCATGCCAACGGGCAGCCTAGAAACAACGCAACTCACAATATACAAGTGGCTGCTGCTTACACATGCTTGGTGGTGTTCAGTTGTTTATCACCGCCATTTTGTGTAACGTTTTGCGATATGAGCGCATGAATTACTACGTTACCACTGTAATCATTATTTCCATTACCCACCATCAACCTACTGTCATCGTGGTCCTCCTCGTCATAGTGATCATCATCGGGCGAACAGCGGATGTCGTACTGCGGTGGCATCTGCCCTCCTTTTAAGGAGCTTATTTTCAATTCATTTCGGTTTGTTCTCTCTCTTAAGCGAAGATGTCTCTTGTCATGTTACACTGAGGCACCTGGACATCCTACGCTATTGTAACTCGCACTGTTGTTTGGGGAGAAGACAGTAGTTCCCAGTTATTCAGCTCTCTGATGGCCAACCGAACGGGACCACATCAGAGTGTGTATAACTTTCACAAGATCTCTGCCAAATTAGGCTCACACTGAGTACCATAATCATAAGAGATCAAATTGACGATCTTACTGGGTATGTCACGGTTGATGGTAATAAGTATAAGAGGAGCCAGCGCGTTGATGACGCCCTCAGGGGTGCCATACTTGTAGATCCCTTGAATGAGGCACTGAAACGTGAAGTCATGACGTATGTTAAGAAAAAGGACTAAATATATAATGTACTCTACGTCGGCATAAGGGCACTCAAAAGAGTACAACACAACAAAGTAGTCAAATGACTAGTTTCCTTACAAGTCATTTTATACTAGTCAGCATTGTGGATAGATAACTAACCTATACAACGTGGTGTGGGCATGCCAATTCAAATCAAAAGTTGACCCCATCCCAAAACCCTCGGAGGAGCAGTGGACGCTATGCCATTGTGCTCAGCGATGACCCTGACCGCCAGCATGGGCTGGTTGAGAGAACCAACGCGACAGCGACAACCAGCGGACTGCCGAACTAGGCAGCCCACCTAAATGCCCTTAGATTCGACTTGAAGAAATTTGTTTTCAATGGAGAGTTGGCCATAAACTTGTGTAGACATTGCCAAAATCCTTGACGTCATAGGTCCGCTGGCAAAGGAACTTCAGAGTGGCCTACCCATTCGTGGTTATTCTTTTTCTGTGCAAGAGATAAACGTGCCTATTCTTATAACTACGGACTCGCGACCAAAATTGTGCCAAGGGAGATTACTAATTTGTTGTTTGCTTGATATTCAATAGATTCGCGGCTAATATCTCGAACTGGAGATTTGGAGTTGTTATGCTGGTTCTTTAATTATTTCTTTTCGATACTGGCGAGGTTTCGCTAAATAAAGCGACACATTGGATGGCTGTCAATTTAAACGCCGTTACCTGAGGTTAACCAGAGAGGCAAAACATAAAAGCGAGAAATCAATATGGTAAATTGAATAAAAGGCCTGTGAACTTACACTGGTTATCTTGCTGATTCCTTGAGTCGTTCCACTGGTCTATAATGGAAGAGATAAAATACGGGCCTGTATTATGAGTGGTTTTGAAGGAGCCAAAACACTTGCGATGAAAGCAATTATCATGATAATGCAACAATTATCACAATGCAGAAAGCGATCTAGCGTTGACAGCAAGGACACATTGACAGGAACGAGCAAAGACGCGCTCTTAGGGCCAGCATATAGTGTTATCACAATTGAGGAAACCGGGGTTGCTTTTCAGATGGTGACAATCAGATAACATGAACAGAAGTAGTAAAGTTGCACTGTTATATACTTCATTAAAAAAAAGGAAATTAACTTACGGATGTACTGCCGCAGTAGTTCGCAGAATTTCCGATGCACTGGAAAGACGAGAGCAGGGTTTATTCTATTATGAGATGCCTTCACGCGTATCACTTGAACAAATCAAATACGAAGAAGTCGTTTGTTGCCGCGAGAGCGCAATAAAAATTTAAAGATCGCCTAAGGTTCACCTTTAAGAGTGGAACGCGACAGCTCTGCCGTGCTCTGTTTACATACATTCACAACACACATAGGCCCGCTCGCACAAAGGCATCGGCAGTGGCGTAATAGCATTATGTATAGGCGACCTGTGCCCTACTAATAAGAACATTCAAGCAGACCATACACATTTCTAACGCTGGACCACCAAGATCAGGCTCCCAGTGCTTCTCTTCCTTTTTTTGTGCACATGATCTTGGAGGCCATGGTATATGACGCAGCTAGTGCGCCGGAACCGACGCGGTTATTAATGGCACGGCTGCTGTTAACGTCACCGTTTCTCTTATGTTCTGTAGAAGGTCAGCGTAATGTTCAGCACTACTTATCAGGAAGGCTTACCGTGCCAATATCCAGAATATCGCTGATGGTGACGTTGATGCAGGAAGCTGGAACAGAAGAATGCGTCTGTAGAAATTTTGTTCATCGAATGAAGCCGAAACACGAAGATTTTAAAATCCGTGACGTCACACTGACACAGGTGCTGAGGTAGTGGTGCTAAATTAAAGAAGCTCTGACGCATTTTCCTCTCTCGCCTCTTTCGATTATTTGTCTTTCGCGATTTCGATTCATAAACCTACCTTATCCTTATCACTTGTTTTCCTTATGTTCTCTGTGCACTTATCATGCATTGTTAACAGATTAGTACAGTATCTACAAGTAGTAGGCCTTATGATAGTCTTTCGCAATGACAACAATTTTAGTGCCCTTAACGCATTTTCATTGCACTGGGGCGATAAGGATAATGAAGGTTTATGAGCACGGGCCTAACAACTATGGTGAAATTGCGCGCTGCACAGATCTGCTCTTCAGGCGATTCGTTCATTCAATGTCTTAATAAGCTTAATTGTGCTTCGTTTAGGGAGAGTACGATATTTTCTGCATTCTTTGACGGGAGCACGGCCGAGGAGGTTTAAAAAAATGAAGCTTTTTTAAAAAAAGAAAAGAACCTCGCTGGAGCACGGCTCACCAGCGTCCGTGTGAGTATGGGAAAGAGAATGGAATATTAGAAAGGAGAGAAAAGCCGTAGTGGAGAGCTCCGGACAATTTTGACTACCTGGGGTTCTTTAACGTGCACTGGCAACGCACAGTATACGGGCCTCTGGCATTTTCGCCATCACCGAACATGTGGCCACCGCAGCCGACAGCTATTTTCTGCACCATTGTAGGAAGCACGGCTCAACGTTTGTGGGGGAATGGAAATGGAACAGTGAAGAGAGAGATAAAACTATCAAAATGAAGGACGGCCACGTGGTCCTTTCGGCGAGTTTGTGGGTGGAGTCCTCAGTCCAGAACTCCGATGAGCAATACGGCTGCCCTGCGTGCTCCCGTGACCAGATAGAGAGCTCCGCAAACGAGATGAACGCCGCATCGGAGGGCCCCGGGAGTTTTGACTACCTGGAATTCTTTAACGTGCGCTGTCACCGCACAGTAGACGGACAACCGCGGAGATGCGACAACCGCGATCGGGATTGAACCCCATTTTATAGTAGTTTACTTCTTCGTCTCTTCCACTTTATCGCGTTGGCACATACTCGCCCCTTCCCATCCTCATATATATGCGCACCTCAAGCTCACCAAGATTTAGCGTTGGGCTGGTTGGTGCAACATCCTAAGTTTTACAGCGCCAACGGCACACAGACAACATATAATGATACACACAGCGCTGCATTTGTAATAATCCTGAACTTCTGATCCAGGAAGGCTATATATTCAAGCGACTCCGTCATCTCCTCTATCCACTCCATCCTCGTAGAGAGGACATACCACGCATAGGCGACGGTTTTCTCTCGATGTTTTAGCGCATTATCATCATACATCTCACGAGACCAGTAGAACAACACTTCAACCGTTCTTGCCTTGCCGTAGTATAGTTTTGAGACAAAGGTGACGCGCTGCTAAGCTTGAAGACGTCAGTGTGGCTCCCGGCGACAGTGGCCGCATTTGACGGGGTTGAAATGGTTTGCAGTAAAGATACTATTTTAGGAAGCGGGTTGGACCCACCCTTTCTACGTACAGTTCGTGCGTGTGCTTGTATGTGTGCGAGCAAAGCCAAAGATTTTGGAAGAAAGGGGCTTGAACCCCCTGTCCCCCTCTCCCCTGACTGCGTCAATGGGTCATGATGCGATCACTTGGCAAGCCGTAACCGCGCACTTTAAGCCAATTTCGACTAGGCAAAGTAAAACGTATGGTCAATCCAAATCGTCTTTATCAATTTCAAGTGTACCACGTACGTCGTCGAGAGATTACTTCGCTGCAACATTGCGAAAAATAATAAATACGAATGTCATTGCTAGCTACATGGCCACAGACTGTCATCGCACTGATAAATTTAAAAAAAAGAGAGAGAGAGATGCCTCCAAGTGCCCAACGGAAGTACTTGAGTCATTATGGAACACACTGCAGCGTACTCCGTCATCGACTAGGAAGACAGTGACGCCGTCTGCCGACTTCTGTTCTTTGAAGCGTTCATAGCAACGTCACTGGTCTATATGGGACCAGGTGGCCACCGAATTAACCGCAGTGGCATGATCTCGAGTCGAAACGAAACGATTTGCTATTTCCTCATGGACTGTGTGCTCTTGCCAAACCGCTCCAGATGCGTCCGAGTTAAGATAGTATTGTGGACTGCCTGGTCATTAAGGCTGACAGAGTGGATCCCTAGAGAAGGCAAGTGTGGCAGCGGGCGGAAGAAAGTTAGGTAGACAGATGAGATCAAGAAAACTGCGGGGATAAATTGGTCGCGGTTAGCACAGGGCCGGGATAATTGGAGATCTATGGGAGAGGCCTTTGCCCTGCAGTGGGCGCAGACATGATGGTGATGATTATTTGGGCTGCAAACAACAAAGTCCGATAATCCGAGGTTGAACTAGCCAGGATCGCTTGTACACTTACAGGGCGAAGATGATCCAGCAACAGTGTTCAGGGCCGCAGCAACCAGGAGGCCCGCGAACACGTAGGCAGAAGTCATGGTGCTCAACTCTTCGAAAATGGCGGTTCACGGTGTGCCGAAGTCTTTGAAGCTTAACCGAACCTTTCTAATATGAGACGAAGCAGGCCGGTACCGTTTTTTTATATACGAATCAGCCACATCCGCCTCGTGTAGACGTTGACGTAAGAATGGGAGTCGACAGAAGAGAATACAGTAGACAGTTTAGGCCTAAAATTGGCCACGTGCAACGCGACAAAGCTGTACGTATCTCCGTGTCCTTCGTGACGGTAGAGGTGACAGTATAAACGGAATACGATTAATCCCACTGACATCCCAGGCAGATCGAGAAAAAGAATGTTTGTGACTGTTGCCGAGCTGCATTTAGCGTTCATTTGTCCGCAGTAAAAAATAGCAATACTGTCTCATTAAACTTGTTTTTGGGCATCACGCGGACATGGCGACGTGCAGATAATTTTATAGCCATCTCACGTGTGATAAATATCTTTTAAATCGTTTGGACAAAAAATGACCATATCAAGCGCACAAAAAAAATGGCCGTGTAGGTACATGTCTTCAAACATACTACTTCCGCCATTAAAACCATTTAGAATTACTCTGTCACGGTTCTGCGTTTTGCTTTTTTTTTCCTCATTTATATTTTTTTTAATGTAAAGCGCTACAAATTGGGCCAGGGCTATGGAGCCTCTGAGCGTTATACTACGGATCAGCTATACTCTAGCCACCGCAGAAAAATAAAAGGGCCCATGTAATTATATACAGTAGCCGATCGTTGCTTCCATTACTTATTTCAGCAGGCGTATAGCATGTCTGTTGAAGGACTGTTCGCCACTCATTTTTTATCGAAACAGCCATGCTGCTCGCCGCGCGGGTTGGGTTCTCTGTACTTTGTTCGTTTGAAGCTATCCTTTCAGTATAGCAACGCATAAAACATACACATTCTGCAAAATAGAAAGTGTGCCATATAATAGGCTCGTACATGGCATACGCAGCGACTCTGGATTTACATGACAAGCTCGGCTGGAAACATGTTTCCCGTACGAAGCCTGTCGTGTAATGTGTGATGTTTGTAACGTACGATCTCGTTGTTGATGCTGCCCAGTCGTTGGTCGGCGTACACATCTCAATGGTGTGCTCGCAACTCTACTTTACTGGGCGTCTCTCTCTCTCTCTGCTGTTATATTCTTTTACCCATGTTTTGTGCATTGTTTCCTTCTTTTGCTGGCATGAAGCTTCCTGCCAGTGGCAGAAACGGATGAGTCGACATTCTAAACTGAAACAACAAAATTATTTTCAAAAGCCGGATGCTTGCGACAACGTCCGGGAAGCTGCACATTACTGCTCGCAATTAAAAAAAAACACAAAAAAAGGGGGAGGACACATCCCAGTCTGTGTGTTGAGACAGAGTGCGAGGCAATACTGGTATAGCAGTCAGAATTAGTTAACAGTTTGATAACATTATGTGTACTGGCTAACAATTGGTCAATGAGGGTAATATGCGAGTGAGTTCAGCGCTTGAATTTGGACAGATCAACGTTTACTGCATGTGTCACACATATCATACATACACACCTACACCTTTAGGCCTCCCTGAAAGAGACAGTCCACATCCTTCGTCGCTGTTCTCTTTCGTATAATTTTTTGAAACTTGAAACAGCGCGCCGGTACACGAATATATTGTCGCGACCACATCGTGGTCACGACATAGCGTAACTAGCCACCCTAGCGTAACCTGTTTTTTCTCTCTCTCTTTTTCCAGCCGCTAAGGAGTAATGAATTGCTTTATGGCCCGTGTACTGTGCGTTGTCAGTGCACGTTAAAGAACCCCAGGCGGTCTAAATTTCCGGAGCCCTCCACTACGGCCTTTCCCTCCTCTCTATCTCTTTCACTCCCTCCCTTCCCCCCCCCCCCCCCCCCCCCCCCCACGGACGCTTAGCCGTGCTCTCTACATGGGCTGCAGAAAGTAGCGTCCTTTCCTAATCAAACCGCGATCATCATCGTCATCATCATCATGATACGTAGTGAACCTTCGATGGAGGCTAATTTTTACCCTACGGTGGAACCACTTTCATATTCCTACGGATGGCTGAAGACAGCTCCGGATCCCAAGGGTAAGGTGGCTACTCTAGCCACCTATATGAAGGGCTCTCAGATGCTGCCTGAAGAGAGAAGAAAAGGAAGAAAACAGAAGAGGATCTCCCACCTCTCCCCCTTCCCCTAGACCTATCCAATGAGGTTTTTAAAGAAAATTAAACCTCCTTGGCCCTCTCCCGAGCACAAAATAGTTTTCTCTCTTTCTAGCTCTCACTTTGGTACTTCAAAACCAAGTGTTTCAATCAAGATTGATTTGTTTTCCAACTCAGTCAATGCACCAGCAACAAATGGCAAAGGATGCGAGTGTAGGTTAAGCTGTTAGAAAGAGGTGTACATTGGCCAATCCTTCATTAGAGCATTTGCCGCGGGCACTCGAAACTAAAATTCAACGAGAGACAAAACAGGAGCAAAACCGGAACCGTAACTGCGCGCGACGAGCCACATCTAGCCAAGCCTCACTCTAGCCAAAACGTTATGGAGCTGAAAGCGCGTTTTGCTGCTTTAGAAGTTTGGACCGAGCGTCAGGTATCAGAATGGGTTTTCTAGCTGAGACAACGTGATCGCCTCGTTAAAACCGCCGCTACCATGGTGACCGGTGTTCCCAGCCTGAACATCAAGCAGCTCGACTGCAAACAAGGCGCCGTACGCGCGGTCCGCTTCAACGCCGACGGCAACTACTGCCTCAGCGGCGGTAGCGACCGCACCGTCAAACTGTGGAACCCGTTCCGCGGTTCGCTTCTTCAAACGTACCTCGGCCACGCCGGCGACGTCCTGGACATCCGGGGTTCGTGCGATAACGCTACTATCGCGTCTGCCAGCGTCGACAAGTCTGTCGTGCTCTGGGACGTGACGACTGCGAAGAGCTCGCGCAAGTGGCGAGGCCACGCAGGCGCCGTACAAGCCGTATGCTTCAACGAGGACTCTTCGGTCGTCATATCGGGCTCCATCGACTGCAGCGTCTGCTGCTGGGACACCAGGAGTCGAGCCCGCGACCCCGTGCAGGCCCTCAAGGAGGCCCGCGACGCCGTTACGAGCGTCCTAGCCACCGACCACGAGGTCGTCAGTTCGTCTCTCGACGGTTCTGTGCGTCGGTACGACCTCCGCATGGGCAAAATGAGCAAGGACACCCTCGGTTGCCCGGCAACGAGAGTGCAGTTGACCCGGGACGGCTTGTGCGTGCTCGTGAGCTGTCTCGGGGGCTTGCTCAGACTGCTGGACAAGTCGTCGGGACAGTCACTACAGCAGTTCACGGGCCACAAGAACGCGCAGTTCTACCTCGACTGCTGCCTCAATCAGGACGACTCGCACGTCTACTCCGGTTCCGAGGACGGTCAGGTGTGCTGCTGGAACCTGGTGGAAGGGTCGCTGGTCGAGAGGTTGAAGCACCCGACTGAGGCGCCTGTTTCGTCGCTGTCGCAGCACCCGTCGAAACCGGTGTTGCTGACGGCAACACGAGGACTGGTTTATCTCTGGGGGGAGCCGGAAAGCGTTTCCAACGAATCCGACGCGACGACTTCGGGTGTCCACGAGACCGCCAGTTCTCAGCGTTGATGAGCGTGTTTCAGCAAGCCGCGTGGTCACAAAATGACACTGCACATTCTTGAATTCAGACTGAGTCGTGATGCATTAGCCTCATTTCGACCACTCACATCTGTAAACTTTGTTTCATAAGCATAGTCCACATTGTGTGCCTGGTTACAGAGCTATTAAGGAGTACAGGGAAGGCAGCTTAAACATCAATGAAAGACTTAAAACTGCCAGGTGCTTAGAACTGTGGTGTCTTGTCTTGTGTGCTAAGCAGTGAATTTATTGCAACAGCACTAATCTGTAAACATAACCAACAAGTTTTTACGATGTTATAGAAAGGCTGTGTGCAACACTGCCTATGCTGTGTCGAATGTTGAAGACCTCTTTTTAACTTTTACGATAAAATCATTGTGAAAAATACTCACTCACTTTCACAGTGTCAGTGAAATGTCTAGGCCAATGACCCGCACAGCCAGGAAATACAAGTTTCAGAAATTTCTTGACAGCTTGCAATCTTTTATTGAGACGATATATCACATGACCAACAATTACAGACACTGTAAAAATGCTCATACTGGGCATGCTTGCCTACACCGGTGCATTTCGCTTTTTACATTAAGCACCGAGTCATCAAATATGCAATCGGATAAAAGGCAGACACCACATGTCAAATACACAGGCTGTGGCAACCAATTGCCTACGTACGCCACTTACACTTATTAGAGTGCCCTACAGCTCTGAAAACAATTGCAACAAATATTTTCTTCATGTACATTCTTCAATATCTTTCAAACAGCAGGAAGCAACCATAAACACAATCAGAAATAGACACAGCAGTAGCTTGCCGAAGCAAGTGCTTTTGTAAAACCAACCTAACAGGATTCCTACACAGAAAACATAACACGAGAAATTACAGTAAAAGAAATGTGAGGTTACTAAAGCCTACACCTTGCTTGTGGCAAAAACTATTGTTTAACAGTACAACTCTGTACTAACTACGCAGATTAGGCTTTTTAGTATGAGATGCCTTTAAAAGCAGTGTGTCACTGCTAACAAAAGTTAAAGATGTCAACAAAAGTTAAAGGCATAGTTCTTGCCATGGTTCATTGCTCCCTATCATATTTCATGCACATTCAGTGCTGTATAGTAGCTGTGTAACACTTTAACACAATCACTTTTGCAATGTGCCGTCCACCATATTTTTGACAACACCATGTTACAGGAAAGGTGGCTTGGTAGTTTTCTTAAGGGCCTGTTGCAGCGCCCACAACACGAAATTCGCCACTTTGAAATTGGTTAGTGCCAGTTTAGCATGAAGCCAATTAAGTAGCAAGCAACGTGTTCTAGCTAGTTCGTACGTCACAGCTCTCCCATGATTTCGTCTTCACATCCCATCAATGACAAATGCCCTCGTGCTTAAGCAGCCACTGTTTCACGTCGTTCCGCTTCCCTCCGGCGTAATGTCCCAAGGTACCATCATGCCGCACAACGCGGTGACACGGCACCAACAGTTGGAGCGGGTTGTTTCGCATGGCAGAGCCAACGGCCTGGGAAGCCCGAGGATTGTTGCAGAGCCTCGCCAACTCGCCGTAGCTTACCGTCGTCCCCGGACCGACCGTCTCGGACAGAGTCTGCCACACAGAGGCACAAAACGAGCCTGCAAAACAGCACCAGCGCACAGTCGTCATAATGGCAGGAACTAACGACTCAACATCATTTGTTAAAAGAAAAGGAAGTCCTGTAACTAAAGAAAATATAAATACCACATACCTTGATTGTGGAGAACTGCAAAGTGCGACCCTGAACAGATGTGCCTCATAAACACTTGCCACCGGAGTGCAACTGCCATACTCTGCTGGAAGTGTGGTATGTTTGTGACAATGACAAGAAAAGGAAGAGTATACCAGCCTGTGATCTGCAGGTTATAATATGCACCTATTTAAAGATGTGATACAGCTAAACATCCACGATTCCTTAATGTCCTGCACACTCTTGCAATCTTCAGGTGCTTGGCGAACTGCTCCATGCACAGTTCCTGCCTAGAAGCTCACATCTTGTAGCGATGCGCAACTGTGTGATTGTAGAATCCATATGTTTAGAGACACCTGTTGTTTTTTTGTTTTTTGGAAAAGCATGGCAGTGGAGCATGCTCAAGCTGTCATAATCTAAAATGCTGGGCAGACTTCCTTAGACTTAGGTTTTATTGCATGACCTTAACTGTTTCTTACCTATGTGAAAGAGTAACCCTCCTATCTCGGTGACTCCCAGATATTTTGTAGCCAGGGAGTAACACAGAAAACAACCGTTAACTCACTAAACAAAACTTGAATTTACGACTTTGCTACAGCCTGAATAAAAATGGTGAGGTGAGGTTGAGGCAACATCGCTTGGTGCTCCCAAGAGCTCAGGTGAAGTGTAGACATCGTAAAATTCCTGTGGCTGGAAGGTTAAGCCTTCTGAAGTCACTTGCACAGCTTACCACGTCAGGTTTTGCGTGATGCTGCAAGTGACGAAGAGTGCTGAATGTCCAAACAGTGAAGCATGTTAAATCACTACTGGGTTCATGCCTTATCTCACAAAGGTCTCTCAATGTCGGGTACAAATGCTGATAATGAGATTTAGCTACACTACTTGAGCAGTGTTATCGCACTTTACCGCATTTAGCGAAATGTGTTACCACCAATATAACAATGTTCAGGCAAGAAAATCAGCAGTGTTAAAATTGATGATGGAGACCACAAAGGAGAACAATTACAAGCTCAATATTGGCACACAACTCAGCATAGCAAAATAAGATCCATCTAACAAAAAACACCACACACCTCTAGGAAAAACGGTTGGTCCGCAGATAGCAGGCAATGGCCTCTTCTCCGGGCAAGGGCTCTTGAAGTACGCTTCGAGCCAAGACACGCAGCTTAGCACTGGTTGGTAAGTGTAGCCATTGTCCTCGAACTCTTGGCTTAGCAACTTCACCTCAATGCTAAAACAAGAAATGAATAATCATTTCTGTCAACCCTTAATGTAGAAGGCAGTGTACAGGCACAAGCGGTTAAAAAAAAAAACGAAAGCAGTCTTGTGAAAACACGATTGCAGTTTCAGCTGTAGCACATTATTATGATAGCATCACACACGGATTTTGCAGGATAGCTAGCATGATCTAATGACAACATTTCAATTATTGTCGGTATGAGATCTCTGATACATCTGCACACTATCCCTGGGGCTAGGCTCGGACAAGAAAATTCTTAAAATAATCAGACACGCAGCATTTGCAACTTGCAGCATTCACATGAGAGAGGGTACAGTGCATACAAGAGAATGTCGACTCATCCCTCTAGCAAGAACATACAACTGCGACTCGAATACAGTACCTCAAGTCCGGGGAGAAATGTGACTCGTCATCCATTTGGTGCAAACTGTGCAAGCCATGCGGGCAGCTCTTCACGGTCAGGCGGCCGATGGGGCTGCTAAGAACGTAGTCGTTTGTCGGGCCGTACGGGCAAGACTTTCGCTTCTTCATGACGATCTACCTAGAATGAGGTACGGGGAATTAAAACAAACCCTATCCGCCACAAAATGTGCCCCAGGGTCTTATGATTCAGCGGACAAAGTCGTGAAACTATGGGCAAACTGCGGGACAACTACTGGCTCAATCTGGCTGTCATCCATATGGTGGCTTAGTCAAACCATTGGTCAAACTAAACCTCCGCTGCAGCATGTTAGCGTGCATGTGTGCGGTTGGGAACTACATTGATGAGCTCAATCACGATTGCTTGGCGACTGTGGTCTATAAAAAGCACGCCGAAGCGCAAACTGAAGTAGACGGTGAAGTGCTACATATAAGCTCCCGCGTAAGATTTGAAGAATGCAGTGTGAGACATCTGCAGCTACACGCACCAAGGGAAAATTGAGAACAGTGCGACTTGGAAGAGTCATGCAGCAGTGCACCTATGTGCGAAGTTAATGCCGAATAACCTTATAAAACAGCCACTGACGCTTAATACCTATGCGCGAAGTTAATGCCAAATAACCTTATAAAACAACCACTGACGCTTAGTAGACGCTTTAGAATGTGTTGTGCATTGAGAATTTAAAACATAACGCGCTTTCCGCGCGCTCAGCTGTGAGTCGCAAACCTTCGCCTGCGGAGGAACAAAGCCGAAAGCGCGTCATGAAGTTGTGCAGCGTTGACACCTTCTAAAATGTGCACTCGGGTGCGTTTCGGTAACACTCACGTGCGATGACAGCCGACGGAGCTCGCAAACACGAGACGAAACATTCAAATTTGAGCTACACGCGCAAGCGACGACAGCCCAAACACAAGCAAATCAAAGCGAGCAGTACTTGGCTCGCTATCTGGATCGGCTGCGTACTGTAGTTGGCCAGTTGACTCTGTTCTTGTGGTCTACAACCAAAGTTCTGGTCTACAACATCGTGATTCTGACGTCAACGAACCTTTTTTTTTGTTTGTTTGTCTGTTTAATCAACGCACTAATGACACTTCTTATTTTAAGCTTTGTAACTTCACTTGTTCTTTCATTAGAAGGAACTTCGCCGCCGTGATAGAGGCATCGCTTCAGTGGCTTACATTGACTGATCCGTGCACGGAAATTACTTCTTACAAAACAAGGAAAATTAAAGGGGTCGTGAAACGTTTTCTGAACATTTTGTACTAAGTGCGTATTCGGAATCCTGACCCTCCAATCAACATTGTGCATTGTTCCGTTGCACCGTGTGGGTTGATTTAGAGCGATAAAAAACGCGGTTTCGGTTTCAATGCGCGCGTTTCCCTCAACTCTACAGCTGACGTCATGTTAGTATCCACCATAGCCTCCGAGATTGGCACGCCCTCGGAGGCCACGGGAAAATAAACCGTGCTGCAGCTTTGCTTCCAAATGGCAGTACCGCACGGTTCTAAGTATTTTCTTTCTTTCTAGGTTTCAAGTAAATCGATTCCTTTAGAGCAAACACGAGTTCACTATACCTTTGCACTTAAAAATATCTTACTACAACGTCACCGAAGAGTACCTATGGCGGCCGGTAGTGTCGCATGGTCGCTTCGGGAGCGCAAGAACGCTGGGGCTTCAAACGGGCGTTATTAAATGTGCACTGAATATCTCGCCGAAATATTTCAGAATCGGCTTGTCGAATGCATGTTGAAGCATTCTTCTTCACGACCCCTTTAACTGATTCGGTGCAGTGAAGTCAGAACGAGAAAGCCAGGTACAGGTGTGCTGGACTCCTGGAAATACATAATTTTTGCATACGCCAAAAGATGAGCACTTACATCAAATTCTGTACACGGTGATCTTCTCCCTGCATGAAGTACACTTTTCTTTTTTTGTGCATTCTCTAGCTTGGCTTACCTATTTGCTTTTATTTCTTTATAGGTGTTATCAAAAGTTGTGGCAGTTTAATTAATTGGGGGTCCTCAAGCATCTGCAGGACGTGTCATAATGGTGGGTATGATAAAGTGCACAAGAAAAACACACTGGTGAGCGAATGTCACGAGGCAGGGGATCCCCTGTGTTGCAACAGTTCTTAGTTTAAAGTCAGCACTTGTGCCATGTTACCACCATTCAAGCTAAGTCACAAGACCTACTGTCATGTAGCTACACCAAGCTCCAACATCTTCAGCAGCCTTCGATTGACGAAGCCAGTTTTGCTTCCCTCTTTTGAAGCATACTGCAACATAGCAGCACTTACTACTAAGATACTTACTAGATAGCAGCACTTACTTGCATAACAAAGAGAGAGACACCAAGAAAGAACTGGAGATGTTCAGCTCTTTATGTCATGCCATTTATCCTGTACTTGATGTCATGCAGCTGGCACACAAGAAGAACAAATTCAGGGAACACACACATGCCGCAAATATCCATGCAAACCACACCACAAGAAACGGTGTTACAGGAGTGTTTTTTCTTTTTATTTTGACTACCTTTCTCCCTCTAGGTGCGCCCTTATGCACTATACATTAAAAATACAAACAAATAAACGTAACACAGAGCTCTTCCTCTAACAAGCAATAGCAAGAGGACGAAGGAGAAAAATTCCAGCAGTTCATAAACATATGGCAGTGCCATTCCATGTAGACGATTCGGCTAGAAATGACTCTACGCTGAGACGGTGGCGGGGAGCTTGAGACTGGGATGGGGGTCGTGCTGACTGCATTGCTGGAAAAAAACTGTAGACTCTCGCGTTTTTTTTTTTTTTTTCTTTCTTCTTTTTGCCCACTCAGGAAGACTGTGCTTGGCTTCTGTACATGGTGCTGCTTGTATGTCACGCTACTTGACTTCGGCCATGCGGTTCAGCGCACTTCCGCACGGAACCACTCCAGTTGCGTCGCGTTCAAGGTGTGGTTCAATGTAATGGTATCCTTGGAGCCGTCCTTGTGCTTGATCTCGCACTTCACAGGCTGATAAGAGAGAACACAAAAAGACCTCTTAAGAAACCAAATTTTCACAAGGTAAAAATAAATCTAGAGGAAGATTGTCAAACTCAAACAAAGGCATCTCAATACAAGCCGCAAATTCAACCGATTTTATAAGGAAAAGGGTTAGGCAAACCATTGTACACTGCTTTTCACTATCTTTCAGGATCAACTGCTAGGGTTGCAGCTCCTGTAGACAGTATTTTTAGTAAACTCGGCGCTGTATTAGTAATGAAGTTCCAGCTCAGTGCGAGTGTGAGATCCACAGTGTTTCCCTAATGCAGCAACTGGATTAACCACACAGGATCATGAAAATTCTACAAAATGTATGCACTGTGCATGCAAGCCAGCACTTTCTCGTCACAGCCTACAGCCAATACTGAAGTCGAGTAACAGACACTTGGTGCCCACCTTGCCAGGTGCGAGGTCCTTGAGGCCAAGAAGTGAGATCTTGTCGTCCGACTTGATCTTGTCGTAGTCTGCAGGATTCTGGAAGGTCAGCGGTAGCAGACCCTGTTTCTTGAGGTTCGTTTCTGCAAGAGGAAA